>JALJEE010003029.1:0-43501 GCA_023231475.1 Seison nebaliae | reverse complement strand
TTAGGAATTCCTAAGGTGTAATACTCACAAAAAAATTTTAACGGAGAAAAAAATTCCTCACATTGATCGAAAGACGGAAAGGAGAATTCAGAGGTAGCGATAGAATCGAGTATTCTCAAGTATCTTTCCGCTAACAGAAATTGTAAGGGTTTCAACCCACTAACGCATTAACATGAATGCTCTAATGAAAGGCTTGCCTCATCCGAGTAACATACGTACCGCTCGGTTATATGCTCGATCCAGAGAAAGTAATGATTTTCGTGTGTTCGATAAGGAAATGGCGAGACCATAGAAGTCACAACAAAAAACGTCACAAACAAACGAAGCTTCAGAGAAATAGAGAAAAATTTACAATGATGGTGAAAAGAATAAAAGATTCTAAGAAATTTACATCGTATCTTATCGGTCAAATTTTATCGATTTCTTCTTGTTGTCTATCCGACATCCCAAAAATTCAATATCTTTCATAACTAATTTCTTCAATTCACTTCTGGCAGGAAAATAGGAAATGTTGGTGAGAATTTTTGATTTCGAGTCATTGCACGATATACAGCTCTCATATAAACCCAATTTTACTAATCGAATGATGGATAAGCATTGCTTAACATTATTTGCGCATATCACCATATCATCTGCATAAGCATAAAGAGCGGGAAATGAATGATTTACGATAGAGAAAGAAAAATGATTATTTACTTCACATATAATTTCATCGATGATTTTCCCGAAAATCCAGGGAGCAAGAATTGAACCCTGTTTCATTCCTTTATTAATCGGAAATAAATCAGAACTTACCGAATTCAATTTGATGATACCATAAGAATTAGTGAATATTTGGTTAACGAAGGAAACCCAGTAATGATCTAATCCAGCGTCGTACAACACTCTCGTACCATGACACATGCTCACTGAATCGAACGCCTTCGAAGCGTCAATAAAGTAGAAAACGAATTTCGAATTCGGTTTTTTTGAAAAATCGAATTTTTTCTTCTTATTCCATACGTTTTGCTTATTGTTAATCTTGTTGTTCTCATTAACAACAGGAATGGAAACAATGCAATCATGAGAAGTTAACTTATCAGAAATTGTTTTATACATATTTCTCAAGCTATCTTGCTCAACAACATTAGAAGCAAATTTTTCATTGATTTTATCCACTTTTTCACACATTTCCGTCAATTTTTCGGATAGCGCCGCAATGTCCTTCTTGTGCTCCACATTCTCCGAAATCAAACGATTTAGTTTTAGTTCAATGGATACCAATTCCGTTTTTTTGATCGAACAACTACCATCAGCTCCTGGACCCAAGCAGGTTATTTTATTCGTTGAAGGTGTACATGTATTTTTAGAACCTTTCGGTCTCCCCTTCCCCTCTTGCCTTCACCGATTGATTCATTACAACATCCGGGTTCATTGGTAGGTTCATTATTTACATAATTGGTAAGATGAGAACAATACATGACTTTTCCGGCACTACGGAACTATTATTCATCAGGCAATCAACATCATTGTTAACTTCGAACAACGCTTCGTCCTCCACATAACCAGAATTATTAAACAATTTATTAATATTCAAAGACATGTCAAAAAATATTATTGGATTTTTCCAATATGTAAAAAAGTTTTTATTTTATTATCGTTATCATTTTTATCGAATTTTAAATAAGAAAAAAGTTGCAGCCATTTTAAAATATTTTTGATTATGATGTTGATCGACTAACAAAGCTTATTTGGCCCAAAAAAATTCAATTTGTTCTCATTATAAGATGTATCAAAAATGATTGAAAATCTCCATAGAAGCGGACTAATTCATTATTTAGAATCTGTCAAATTTTTAGAAACTTTAATGATTGTCAAATAATGAAAGTTAACCGAAAAAAAAAATTAATTATAAATTACCAATTACCTTTCGGGTTTTTTGGATTTTCATTTTCTTGACATTCATTGCATTGCTGAATGAATTGTTGAATTTTTTTTCACGGTTGGCCAGTAGTATAGTTCGTTTATACTCTGGAACGTTCTTTCTATACCAAAGTGTGCATGCTTGTGATGATCTTTGATTATTTGTTTAATTTCTATGGGTCTCGCCACTCTTTTTAATTAATTATCGATATTTATGAATAATTCCTCATTGATTATTTTAAAATCTTCTTTTCGATTATATAATTTTCGGAATTTTTCATGTTTCATCATTATTTTCACTTGATCATAATCTTCCCTTTTTAACATTTTTATTAACTGATCTACGTAATGTGTCATTATGGCGGCATATGAATATGGATATCTTGATAATGCATCCGCGTTTACTTGTTTTTTTCCTGCTCTATGCAATATTTCGAAGTTATATTCTTGCAAAATTAATGCCCATCTCGTTAAATTTTGGGTTGTATGTGATTTTCCTTTCAGCCATATTAGAGCGCTGTGATCCGTTATTACAGTGAATTTGTTACCCATCAAATATTTTCAAAATTTCTCAATACCAAACAATACTGCTGCTGCTTCCTTTTCGGTGATTGCCGCAACCTTTTCATTGTCTCTTAGTTTCCTACTACAGTATTCTATAACATATTCTTTTGCTGCGTCATCTTTTTGATGCGTCATCTTTTCTATACATAAGTCAAAAGTAACCATGGTAGCTTTAAATCGACAGAAATTGGAATTAATCGAACACCCGCCAAGAAGTCCCGACTTAAATCCGATGGAAAATGTATGGGAAATAATTACGATGTGATTGAAAGAAAAATGTCGCGTTTGAAAGAGAAGATGACATTTGAAACGCCATTCAATCTGCTGGAGAGAAGATCGAGCCGCGCATTCTACATAATTGCGCAATAAGCATGAATAAGCGATTATTAGAAGTCGTAAAATGCAAAGGAAGCTAGACAAAATATTAATAAACGAATTTTTGCCATTTTTTATAAATAAACGATTAATTTAAAAAATGTCTGAGAATTTTTTTAACAACTATTTTTAGAAACTATGGGAATTCTTATGTCCAAGATATTTCTTTACGCACTGTATAAGTTATATTATAGTATATGGTAATAAAAATTAATTTGCCATCTAATAATTTTGATCTTACGCCATTTTCGTTCTAAGCCCAGTTTTTAAACGTTATTCATCATGAGGATGTCGTGGAATGTAAATGTAAATGGAAGTGCCACATTTTTCGCCGTCATGTCAGTGACAATATTAAAAGATTGAAAGTATTTGAAGATACAGAAGATCTTTGAAAAATGAAGAAAAGTTCCGTCAAGTTTTTGTCGAATGAAGTGAATGGATTGTTATCGGATAAGGATTTTATTCAAACTGAATCTGGTCGTAGAATTTTGGAGAGGAAGTTGAATGAACTATTGAGGGATGATGAAGTGAGGGAGAGTTTATTGGAAGGTAACTTCTCTCTCATCCAATTCCCATCGGAGGAAAGTAAAGAAAAATTATGTTCATTTTACAAAGAAGTCAAAGTGAAAGTGTCCAATTGTTTCATGCAATTTCTTCTAGATCACAAATTATTAAGAAGGAAATTAATAGAGAATTTAAGAGAAATTATCTTAACATGGACCGATGATGATTTGGACCGAATTTCGATTATAATGAAAGTTTTGGATGTGGGAGGATCGATATCAGGCGATTTAACAAAAATTTATTTTCGTTCACCTGACACGATAGTGCAACGTTTACGATTTGTCATTGAGTTTCATATAAAAATTGGTGAGAAAGAGTTCGATGAATTGAAACCGTTTCTTCTCAAAATCATGTTATCAATGAATGATGAGAAGAAATTGAAGAATATTTTCAATTCATTACAATTGATAATTGAAAATGGTGAGAATTTGGAATTTTTTAAAAATTTCATAAAAGATTGTTTTAATGGGAAAAATGGAAGATTGCATGATCCGTTTCATAAACGTTTATTGTTTCTTTCGTTGAATGAAATGGTAAAAAAGAGTTGTAGGAATTGTGGAAAGAATGATGATGAAATATGTGAAAATTTACTTGAAGAATTTAAGAAACAAATAATGAATGGTGATGTGAAATCGATTAGTTGTGTCAATAAATTATTATCGGAATTCTTATTGGAATTTATGGAGAAGATGGTTGAGAAACCTGAACGATGGTTTTGTGAACTATTTGAATTGAGTGATTGGAAGAAATTGAAAAATGAAGAGATAAAAAAGAATCTTTTATTGAGTTTTGCTTTTCTTTTAAGGAACAAGAGAATGGATAATATTGGAGAAAGTGGAAAATTGATTTTGACGATTTTGTTTGATGATTTTCGAAAATCGATCAATAATCGACAGATGACGATCGATGAAAATGTCTCGTATGTTTTCGTCTTATTGCGATTGAGTAAATGGTTGAATGTGGAGGAGAATGTTTCGTTTGTTGAAGGAACATTGACTCGAATAGAAAAGAATGAGAAGAATTGGTTGTTCCATTCGAATAAGTTACGATCGTTTGAATTTCATACACAATTGATATTGAAATCGATATTTGTTGAATGTGAAGTGAAGGAGTATGATCATATAATCAGATATTTATTATATGGTCAATCATTATCGAATGATGAATATAAGACATCATTGAAATTATTTGATCGTTATGAAACGGGAATTATGGAACGATTATTGGAATTAAATACGAAGAAGTTGTGGAATGAAGAATCGATAAGTAATTGTCGGAATTCGAATAATCGTGAAAGGAATTTGAATATATTGAGACGATTGATATTGAGACGAAAAGGAAATGAAGATCGAAGAGAATCGAAATATTTACTCATCATTCTCCATTTGATCGATGAGAAGATGTTCAATATCGATTTCACTTGTTCGGCGATTATGGATGATGAGAATTATCATGATCAATGTCAATATATTAATTATGAGTTAAAGAAGAAAATGAGAGGAATACATCGAATAATTGGATCGATAGAAATTGATGTAGATCATCTCACTGGAATAACGGAAAAGATTGATCGAACCATTTCTCCCATTGACAATTTCACCCAAATATTAGTGAGATATTTATATTTATATGGAAATGGAACAAATCGATTATTTAATAAACAATTAACATCAACTTCCAAAATATATAAAGAAGAATTGTCAAATCGAAAATTTACAAATGAACATATTAACATTTATCAATTTGCCATTGAGAATGATGAATGGGGAGACGATATCGAATATACATTCTCATCTCAACAATATTTAAGGAGTTTGTTAGAGAAACGTGTGTCACAATTGAAGAATTTGAAACGTGAAAATCGAATGTATTCGAAGAAAGATCAATTGGAGGAGAATGAGATTCGTCGGAAACGTTTGTTCAATTCAGATAATTCGATGATTGAATTCAAGAAACAATCGTTGTCAATGAAAGAGAAAGAGGAATATTTGCGATTATTCAAATCTGATGTAGATTGTATTGAAAAGATTGATGGAACGTTAAAGAGATTGAGAAATGGGAATAATCGAATGATCAGTCTCATCGATAATGAGAAGAGATTGGGAGGATTATCTAAATTGATTTATATTCTAATGGAATCACTTCGTTTCCCACTTATCAATCGAGCAGCTGTCGAACTCTTTCTCTATTTTTCCAAATGTTCTAATATTCTTTCCAATCAACCAAATACGATTGGTGATAATATTGAAAAACGTTCAATCGTCTGTCAATTATATCATTTACTCTCATTCGAAATTGATCAACGTGACGTCTTATTTTCTGAAGAACATCGATTATCATTATTCTCACCAGAAGACACACTCTTCTCCATGTTGACGAAATGTATCGAATGGATATCGATGAATGGAAAGAATGAAAAACGATTTGATGCACTCACACATTTTATGCCAACAGCTCGATACATTATTCAGCAAGCGGAAAAACGTGCCAATTTTGTTGAATTATTCTTTAATTTTATCGATTCATTGAAATTGGGAGATCATCAAACGGAAATTGATCGATTCACTTTATATTATTATGGACATCTCTTCCTCATTTATGGAACGAATAATCCGATCGATTCGAATGAATCATTTCTTTTAAATATTCGTCGAACTATAAAAAATTTCGAAATTATTTTTCATAATTTTCTCATTGGATTTTATGATGATAAAAAAGAAAATAATGAAATGAAATTACTTTTGTGTCATTTCATCAAATCATTAAAAACTTCATCTCCTCAACTTCAATTAATGTCATTAGAATTTATTAAACAATTCTTTCTAAATCATCCACAACATTCATTCGATTTGGATACGAGTGAATTGAATGTATTTAATTCAGAGTATGTTCATTTATGGAATGAGACATTGATGGGAAAAGGAGAGATCAATCCAATATTATGTTGGAAAATTCAACTTCATATTCTCTTGTCAATTCATCAATATTCGTCCAATGAGGAAATTGGAGAATTGGCAAAAGAAATTCTCATCATTCTAAAATGGAAAACATTCGAATGTTTCGATTTGATTTATTTATTGATGAAACGGAATATTCATGACGATCTCATCATTTCTACGGGAAAATTATTTGAGAATTTATTTTTGGAAAATATCAAAAATATTGGATGGATTTCAAATAAGTTGAAATGTCGATTTCAATCGATAATGAAAGAAGTGAATGAAATGGATGAGAATGATATCGTTAATTCTACAACACTCAAACAATCGACCGATGAGATGAATCGACGATTATGTGAACCATTTGAAATAATTATGAAGATATATGATGTAAATGAATGTTCATCATTATATGAAATGTTGACGAATGAAAAGAAGTTTATTTTGAGAATTTTTCAAAATTTATTTAATCTCAAAAAATTGAATAATGAAATTATTCTCGATTTATTTTCATTTTTCATCAATAATTCCATCTTCGACAAAGATGAACAAGTGAGACAACAAACCTTCTCTACCACCACCACAATGATCGAATTATATGGTGAGAAGAATGTGGAAGAAATGTTCCCTCGAATTCATCAACTCTTCCAAACGGTGAAAGGAAGTGAGAAAATGAATGTCATCATTATTATGGGAATTATTGGTAAATATCTCCCACATGATCACAAATCATTAAAAGAAATATTTGCTCAACTTCTCGTATTTCTTTGTGAGGCGTCGTTGAAATTACAGGTTGTAATTGCGAAGATTTTGAAAGATCTCGTTCCTCAAGTAAAGAATCATGGTGATTTATTCTTTCAAGATCTCTTCACCAATTTATATGAAGTGAATGCGACAGACAGTTCTCGACGTGGAGCAGCTTATGGTATTGGGGCGGTTTGTAGCGGTTTAGGAACGAAATCATTAAGTCAATATCGAATTATGGAAAAGTTGGAGATTCATTTGAAAGACGATTCATCAAAATATAAGAACATTTGGAAGAAGTCCACAATTCTCGCTTATTTCATGTTGAGTAAATTTTTGAAGAAATTATTCGAACCGTTTGCAATAAAAATCATTCCGGATCTATTAGAATGCTTCTCAAATCCCAATTATGATATTCGTGAAATTGCTCAATTGGCTATGGAACAAATCATTGACAATTTAGGAATTACTTCATTTAAACGAATCATTCATCATATCGAGAAAGCGATGGATAATGATTATTGGCGGACGAAATGTGCAGCGATCGAATTCATTAATGGAATGACAAAAAGTTCATCGATTCATGTTTATAAATATATTCCTAAATTAATACCGAAATTGATTCGAATGCAACGACACTCTCATCAGGAATTGAAGAATGCTGCACATCAATCACTTCAACATTTGGCGAATATGTCGAAGAATCCTGAAATCGCTACTATTCTCCCCAAATTGATGACATGTCTCGTTACTACTTCAAATCAGACATTGGTCGCTACAATTGACGAATTGATCAATTTAAAGTTGGAACATCGAATCGATTCGGCATCAATGGCGATGTTGACACCGATTTTAGTGAAGGCTTATACTGATCGTAATGTGGATATGTTGAAGAAAGGAAGTATTATCGTTTATCATTTGAATTTATTAGTTGATAAAGAAGATTTGAAGCCATATATCTCACAATTGTTACCTGGAATGAAATTAGCATTAATCTCTCCCAATCAGTCAGTTCGAAGTATTACATCGAAAGCACTCGGTTCCATCTTTCAAGTATTAAACATAAATGAAACTGATGAAATTATTCCATATCTCCGCACATTATTAGTTAGTGAGAATGTCGTAGAGAGGAGTGGAAGTGCAGAAGCATTATCCGAAATTTATGTAGTTCTCGGAGAGAAACATTTGTGTAATGCACTTGAAAATTATTTCGATTGTGCAACAAATATGGAAAATTCATTCATCAAACGTGATGGATATATGACACTCTTCATTTATCTTATTCACAAATTCAACGATTTTCTTCGCGATTATATCGATCGATTTATACAATGTGTAATTGATGGTTTAGTGACGGAATGTGAATTTCTTAATGAAACTTGTTTCCGTTGTGGACGAACAATTATTCGAATGTATCGAGAGACTTCTGTTCAATTTCTCTTACCAATTCTTCAAAATAATCTTTCGTCAATAACAGCTCGAATTCGATATCGATCATTACAATTATTGGGAGAATTGTTGTCGAATTTAGCGGGAACGTCAGATAATTTAGATACGACAGGAACTGGTGAATCATATGGAAATTTCGATGCATTTCAACGTCTTCAAAATATTTTGGGTGAAGAGAAATTACGTGAAATTTTGACATTAATTCATTTGAATCGTTCTCATTCCAATAATGATGTTCGTCATTCGGCCAATCATGTTTGGAAAGTGATCGTTGCAAACGGAGCTCTAACATTAAGATCGATACTTCCCTTAGTGATTGATGAATCATTGAAATTGTTTAATGAGGAGAATTATGAAGAAGGAATGGAAGAGAAGATTATATTGACGATTGATGGTTTATGTGAAATTATCAGAAAATTAGGTGAACGAGCTGGAAATGTTTTGATACGAACTTTATTTGATTATTTAAAGAAAAAAGATGATGTTATACAAACGACAAATTGTCTACTTTTATTATCTAAAGTGTTTGTAGATTTGAGAGAGATAATTAATGAGGAACAATTAATAATTCTAATTGATGAAATTAAAGAAAATTTATTTCATTCAAATCCTTCAATATCTGATGCATCTTCTCAATTGTGTTCGGTGGTTTATTTGAGAATTGATAATCATCATTTGAATGACATGTTTCTCTTCCTCGTTCAACAATATAATATTTCTCAACAGAAGAAAATGATAGCACAGAAAGCATTGGAACATTTGATGAAAATTCGAGGTCGAGGATTAATTCAAATGATTCTTCCCATTCTATCTGAATCAAATACAAATATAGAATATCTTCGTCTCATTACACAAATGGTAATGATCGATAGTGCCGCATTAGCACCACATATTCAATCGAAAATAATTCCTTTCATTTTCAATCTCTCCAGAAATTTTATGGAATCCCAATGGAACTCATCATTATCTGTCATCTTCTGGAATTATTATACGTCAAATGGAAATGAAGAATTAGCAGATGAATATAAAGAAAATCTTGATCGCATTTTCAATTATGTCAAAGAAATTATTCAATGTGGAGAAGATATCATCATTAGTACAGCGAATGCCATCGGCTCATTTAATCAGTCTAGATCTGGTAGAAATCGATCGGACGATGATGATAATGAAGATGAAGATGGAAATATTAATTGGTCAGATGATGATGATGATGATGATGATGATAATTCTGATTTTTATAATGATGATGATGATGATGATGATGATGATGATGATAATGATAATGGTGGTGACAACGATTTTGATGATTCGGATGATGATGACGATGAGTTTGATTCAATTGGAAAAGAACGTCGAGCTGATCGGAAAAAAGCATTATTATATTTCAGTTTTCAAGGAGTTCTCAAGAATCTTTTTGTCACAGCATTAGAGAATTCGAGTACGAATTTCAATAAAACATTCATCAGTCAAAATCGGATGAGAGAAGAACAAAAAGATTTCATTCTTTCCACATACAAAAAGAAATTATTGGCATTCGATACGAATAGTTTATTAATTAATTTGATGGTTAATCGATCAACACCTGAATGGATATTAGAAAAATTCTATCAGGAATCATATCAATTATATTTCAATCAATCTCTTACGTCAATTCCTGATAATCGATTGATTATAGAGAAATCTGATTATCTTCAATTTTATTTATTGAAAGAAAACGAAAATTTAATTACATCATTAAATCAAACACTTTCATCCAATTTCATCATGTCATCCATTACCATGATGCGACAAGCCTTAAAATTTACAGTGACTAATATGAGATCAATAAATTATTCGACTTTAATCGGATTTAATTTACGGAATGAAGGTATCGCTCAAATCTTCACCACCATCAAACAATCATTATTGAGTGGAGATGAAGTTTCTCAATTGGAATGTTGTCGATTATTGGAAGATGTTTTACGACTTATCATACCACAAAACAGTAAAGATCTTAAAACAATGACAATGGGAACATTGACGCGATTGTTGGGAGAAGTTCATGATTTGAAATTACAAGTTGCAATTATGCAATGTATCAATACGATAGGAAGACGTTTTCGTTCAGCTCTTTCCATGTTCGCCGAAGTCATTTATAAGACAATCATCAAATACGATAAAGAGTCAACATCTCATCAACATTCTATGTTAATTGGTCGAATCATGGTCCATCTAGTTACACTGAAACCGAGAGCTGATATTAAAGTGCTTAAAATTATTGAAATGATTCATACAGTGTCCAATTCTATCCTGAAGTTTATCCATCTCATTTATTTTTTTTTTAAAATTTCCATTTTTTTCTTTAGAAATTCTCTCATTTACTCATTGAGATATATTACGATGCAAATGAAAGATTTATCTGATGATGTTGTGAAGGAGTTGAAGATGTTGTTGAGTAAATTTGAGAAAAACTCGGAATTCATCAACACCATTAACGCTTTGTCTGGTTGTTTATCGGGAAAACATTCAGACAAATTTCCATTAGAGAGAAGTTTCTATTTAACTTCTCATATTTTTTCAAATTCTCTTTCATTTTAGAAGAAATACAATTGGGAAATATTGGTAATCATATCAAATTATTATTCTATCAGAAATATTCAAATAACATCGATTTGGATGATATGAGTTTGAAGTTAAAGGAGATCAATTCAAAATCATATCAACCTGAAATCGTCGTCGATATCATCACGTACACATTCTATGGAATCAGATGGTACATTGAAGATTCACAACGCTTTTTCGACAACGAAATACCTTCACATCTCCAAAATTGTTTGGATGAATTGGACTCAGTTTATATTTTGTATTTCATAATTTTTTTTATGCATTTTTCGTGCAGATCTTTAAACAAACAAATAATCTGAAAATCATCGGCCAATTCATTATGATCGGTCATGGACTATTGGAAGAGATCGTTCGACTTCATTCCTATGATCGATTGTTAAAAATGAGAGGAGATTCATGTTATAATCGATTAATGTCCTTCATTTTGAACGTGTTAGTAAGTGGAGGAAGAAATCCAAATGAGAATATTAAGAAAAATTCCGAATTTGCAATTACTCAATTCTTCCTGGATGGAAATGAAAATGAATCAAAATCCATCAAAGATTCGATGAAATTTAAAGTTGGCTTTTTCCTCCTCCTCTTTCTTCTCAATTATCAAATAAAATTATAATTATTTTTAGCAAATCATTCAACAATTGGAACCACAAATTGTTCGTCGATCTTTCAACGCTTTCATTCAAGCCAATAATCAACGACTTAACTTAAAACAATCGGAGAAGATTATTTCATTTGGATATCCGTTTTATTTCGAATTGAGCGATTCCTCCGTCATCTACACGATGAAAGAAGAAATTAAATATGAGAGAGATATTAATGGAGTCGATTATTCTCTATTCAATATACACCATATCGACCGTCTGATCGGGAGATATTCTCGATAAATTTAATTTGAAAAATTCAAATATTATTATTATTAATTATTATTCTCCTCAATTCTCTAAGAAAATTTAATTGTTCTTTAAAAAAAAACACACACACACATTCATTTCACATACATTCTTCACCTTTACTTTTTATGGTTCGTTCTTTAGCACGGTTTTCACTTCTTATCTCCCGTTAGTTTCAATAACCGATGAAAAAATTGGAAAAAATCAAAATTTTCACAATTCAAAAAACAATAATTGTTATTTAAACGTTTAAAAAAAATTAGCGACGGTAAAGAATCCGTGAGACTCTTTAGAAAGTTTGGACGAGTTAGATAAGAAAAGTTTTGGGAAATTGTTCCATTAACTCTTTTCTTATTTTCTGCCCACTAAATAAACGAATTGGAATATGAGAGATAGGTAGAAGGAATATTTGACTTTAGAATTTATGTGAGAAAAAAACGAAGAGAAAAGTAAATGAATTTTGGAGTGGAAGGAAAATGAATCTTTCCAATTAGAGAGTAGAGAAAGAAGAATAATAAAATTAGTTATTAGATATATATTAAAAGCACGATTGAAAAGAAGAAACAATATGTTGAGAAATGACGAGGAAGGACGAAAAAGGACAAAATTGGTCGATATCGATCGGAATAAACTGTTTGATCTACATAAATAATTGAATTAAAATTGAATATAATAATGATAAAAAAAGGAAATATATAAATAATTCTTGTGGCATATATATATATATATATATATAAAAGATGTTGTATGAGAAATAATAATAATTTTTATCGCATGTCAAATGCAGCAGATCTATCATCTCCATTCGTTTCATTCACAATTTGCCAATCGAACAAATCATTATTCGTCTTTTCAATATTATTGCTTGTTGATGTTGATGTCGTTTGAGATTGGAACGGATCAATATTAGGAGCGGAACATGTCGCTCCATCGTTAGTTGGCATGAAAGCATTGTGGAAGTCTGACACCATTAATTTCTTATCTATTCCATTTGAATTACTCTCCACACGAAACGGATTATCCGACTCCTCCTCTACTTTATTCTCTTTACTCCCATTACAATTCGATCCATTAGCGAATGGATCGAATTCTACCAAATTATTTCTTTCTTCCACTTTCTTTTCAGTAACACCTTTAACATCAAACGGTGATATGGAATCCGTTTGGATTTTATTCTCTTTTCTTCTTGTCGATTCATCTTCAACATCGATAATAGTGAACGGATCATTCACCACCTTATTCCTTTCATTTGTCCGATGAGTAGTTAAAGGATCCGTATCTGAAAATTTAAAAGAAAAAATAAAATCATCTCCCAAAAAACGAATAAATAAAAAAGATTAACTTAAATTTAGAAATGGATCGAATAAAATTTCAGTCGGTTTAATTTCATTCTCAATTGGATTATTTAAGAAATTAGTGACAGGCGCAACAGCTACTGGTGGTGGTCGTTCAGGTGCCGGTGTAGTCGATCTCGGATTTGGTGGACGAGTTGGTGGTTGTTTCTTATTTTCTATACGATCTTCTTCTTCTTTCATTATTCTCGTTATTTCCTTCGATTGTTGTTGTTGTTGGTGTCGAATGTAGTCGAATGATAATGATGGAGATGAAGGAAAAATTTTCATTCCCACTAAGAAATTCATATCAATCATTCTCTCATCGAAACCTTTCAATTCCTTCAAACAATTATTAGAAGAATTAGTGAATGAAATTCACTAACAATTAATCGTCGATGAGAATTTTGAACATTCTCGTCAAGTCTTTTCAAATCTTTCAAAGAATTATAGAGATTCTTATTATCCTTTAATTTCTCTTCTTTCGTCTCCTTAATGAACGATTCGATTTCATTATAACAATCACCAATCTCTTTCAATTCCTTCTTTAACGATATCATCGTTTGAATTCCATCAGCCGTTTTACTCGTTTGACACTCCAAATCCGTTTGTTGTTGTGATAATTGTGAATGGATTCCACTTTTTCTTTTAATCGTTTGACTCAATTGTAATTGTTGTTGTCGTTCTTCTTGCATTCTCACTTTAATTGTAGCTAATTCTTTTTGTTTTTTCTTAAAAGAAACATTTTCTCATGAGAAAAATGAGAAAGATTTTTATGAATGAAACTTGATCTGATAACATTAATTCTTCTAATTCTTTCTTTAACATTTCGATCTCTTTATGAATCTTCTCCATCTCTCCCTCATTCTCATCACAACATTTACCCAAATAAATTTTCTTTAAAAATCTCATAAATAAATCAATTGAATAATTCAAATTAACTTTCTGATGAGTTTCGTCAATTTTTGTAGAAGAATTAGTCTTCTCGTCTTCAGTGTCATGTAAAGATCGAAGAGAACGTTCGAGAGCATCTTCTATTTGAATATGTTCCGTTCGAATTTTTCCTAATTTTCCCGTTTGATCATTCACTTCACTTTCAAGCGAACTTTTTTCTCTTTATGAAATTATGTGAACAAATTTATAATTTAGAAAAATAATATTTAAACTGTTTTAATGAGATAACAGAATTCTCCAAATCTATTAATTCATGAGATTTTTGATGATTTACCAAAATGGAATGTTGATCGATTTGATTTGTATTCCGTTTGGAAGGAGGAATCATTTCCTGTGGTAATTCTTCAGGAATCTCCCAATCCTCAACGACACATTTACGTGCCATATGAATGGCAAGAGCGAATTGTTCAGCAGATAATTTCCCAATTGAATTCCAATCGCACAATGACCAAATAGTTGCTAATTGTAATTTTGATGCTTTCGTATTCATTAAAATCTGAAAAGGAATTTTATAAAATGACATAATTTAAAAGAGAACATCTTTACATTCGATTCCTGAAATGAAACCATCACGATCTAAATCGAGTTGTGCAAAAATTTTATCACATTTCAATTTCTCTTCTGATGTAACGACCCAATCGACAGATGATGATTTGGAATCGAGTGACAATTTTCGATTATTTAATAATTTCGCTGATCCTGGAATGAATTCTGGCATGACGCCATGATTCAAGGACAATCGTCGTTGTTGTGGTGGAAGAAGACATTGGGGTAATGAATCGGGAATTTTTATATTTCTTTTCGCTTTTTCTACAAGAAATACAGCCTAAAATGGATGATATAGAATAGAGAAATATAAAAAGAGAATGAAAATAAAACAATTGAGAATTCATCTCTGGTCAATGAGCCATCGGTATCGATATCGCTCAATTCCCAAATTCGTCCTAATAATTGGAGAGGAAGTGATGATTTCATCAATAACGGTTTCACTTTGTCTCCCAATAATTTCCCATTAATCGGCATTAATCGATCAAACATATCATCACAACGAATTCTTAATGATGGCTAAAAACAATAAAAATATGAGAAGGAGAGAAAAAGAAAATTCTAACAAAAATATACCAATCGCAACATTCTTCAAATATTGGTACTGTTAATGGCACATCACCAATTGATGGTTGTTGGATATCTTTCAACAAATTCTCCTTATTCAACATGAGAGAATGTTGAGCGAGTGCAACATATTTGCACAGAATATAAAAAGACAATCGATCCAAATATCCTTTACCCGACGAATCGGCTAAATCCCAAATTTCACGAAGTGTATCGTTCGGTAATTTGGATCGTTTTAAGAAATTGGAAACGTCGAATGCGTTAAGAAAACCTTGTCTCAATGTGTCAATCTTTATCGGAATGAATGAGAATTAAATAATTGAGATGATGGAAAGAGAAATGAATAAGTGAAACCTCGGAAAAATAATAATCCATGATTGGTGCATGACAACCCACAATCTGATCAATCTTAGCGGACAGATCATCCATCTCTCCCATTGTTTCCTCTTCAAATGATAAATGATTATGGAAAAAAATCTGATAAATTTTCAATTTTTTCTAAAAGCTTAAAATTCAAATTTTATTTATTATTCCACTATGTTCAACTAATGTGTGTTGGTTGTAATTGAAAATGGAAATTCCGAAAGTTTTCGAATGGTAAATGATGATAATTCATCCTCCTAACGCCAACAAATATGAGATTAATATCTAATTGATAAGTCAAGGATTCTTCTACTATTACGACTCTCCCATACGACTACTTAACATTTATCGATTGAAAATTTTAAATTTATTATCTTTCATCATCCCTGATGAACTTGATGATGAAGAAATTACATGTTTGATTAGAATATTGATCGATTTAATTTGATTTCAATTCGTTTCAAGACTTTCCCTCATTCTTTCATCATATTCTCTTATAAAATACTTGAAATTTCATTTAGACATCAATCCTTAACATGATCAATATATAAATATGATAATATGAAGTAATTGATTTGAAGTGAATTGTGATGGAATTTAATTGACAGTAATCGTTCCTTTTAGACGAATGACAACGATATATCTTAATGTTGTTATAGGTACGTTCTCGCCCTTCCTCCCCATTCTGCCATAATATTTATATGGTTTATATTATTTAAACTTCATATCATATCATTATCATTATAATATCGTATATTATATTTTCGTAAAATCTTCAATCTTATATACAGTCATCATCTTCTGATCTTTCGTTTCCAAAAAGAACAGAACAAGAAGATCACTGATGAACATTTCCAAAATTAAATGCAACAGTTTGTACTGTAGAAGCTTCTTTTAGATTGGGAATGTTCGGATAAACATAAAACATCTTTTAAAGTGAAATCTTTCGATAGATTCGAACTTCAATTTTTCCTGGAAAAGGAGGACTAATGCAGGACTAGGGAGGAGAAGACATGTAGATTCTTTAATGTTATTAGAGAAAATAGTTAGCTAACATAATAAACGTAACAGCATCGATTCCGTGTAAATGGACAAATAATGGTTTTCTCATTATCATCATACCTAGTAAATGTTACCTTCTTCGTGAATAAAATTGAATAATGAGATTTTTAATGGAAAAATTTTTCTCATTGTTTCTCATTCAATTACCATTAATTCTCATCAGATGATTATCGTCAATTTTCTTATTTCTATATATATTGAAAAATGTCTTTTCGTTCCATTTCGTCTTTTGGTTCATTTATTCTAATATTCTTTCAGTTTCTTAATATTAAACTAGAAAATTATCAAAATTAAGAAATTGTTCAACGTTCGAAATGTAAATTTTACATTGTAAAATGCATTTCCTTCACTTTCCTTCACTTTTTATGACTTCTAGTTCATTCTAATCGTTAACATTGATATGGCTTGTATAAACATTTGAGGGAAAAGAAGAAGCATTTTCTAATCACATCGGCCCAATGACGGAAATCATCAAAAAGTTTTGTAGTTTTTCTCCAAACATTTTCTCTTCTCGATCAACAAGTATAACTTCTAAACTTCTAAATTCGTTTAAAGTTCTTCCAATATTCCACACGAAAATTCCTAACAAAGTTTTATTGTTCTTCGATAATTGACTAAAAGTATAAGGAGAATAACTGAGAAATCAGTTAGATTTCCTGAATGGAGATTTTTCCATTTCAAAGAAAACTTTACGGTGAGAAACAATTTTCCTCTTCACATTTTTTCTCTAAATTATTCCTTTACTTCACTTCACTAATCGATCGGGTGGAAATAAAATTGAAGACTTATGAAGTTGTCGAAAATAAATTGTTCACAATTCTCTTCTTCTTTCGTTGAAAGGAAACGGAAGCAAGAATCCCCTCCCATCCATCACTACTGATATAACTGATATTCTCTTGTAATTATCAGATATCAACAAATAATTAGGAGGGAAATCAGTTGAACTAAATAATCAGTTCCATCTCACAGATCTCTACTCCAATTTCATTCATTTCTCATTCGAATTTATTTTATCTTTTAATCTTCTTCTCCTCTCAATTCACTTCCCATGTAAGTAAGTTTTTCAAATCATAACCAATCATACCATTTTTTTCTAAATCTTCTTATCTCATATCGTTCTTTCCACGTTTGTCATACAATATTTAAGTTTTCTTTTCTTTTAAAATTTTGAATTCCTTTCACACACTACATTCACTATAACCAATTATTATTCTTATTGATTAAATTTATTAATTAAAAAATATGACATCTTAATAATTATTATTTATTCCATAAATAAACAATAAACGGAATATGTATACGTGTATGTGGATGAGCATTCTATAAATTCTGTTATAAAAATGGAACTTCTAATATACATTAAGACCGGATGATTACAACCATTCACTCTTCATTCCGAATTAAACGTCAAAGTTTCGGTACCAAAATAAAGAAATTCGTCAGAAATAACAGAAATATTATATGATGCTAAATCGACCATTTACGTCAGAATTACTTTTTCTTATGATATTTGTTATTGTTGTTGTTGTTGTGGTTTGTTGGTATCAGGTGTTGGTGATAATGGTAGAGTTGTTATTTCCGACATGTTCCCTTTTTTTTTGAATATTATTGACATGTTATTATTTATGTTTCGCTCTTTTCTATTTTTCTTATGAATTTTCCATTTTATCATTTTTCTTCTTCTTCTTTCATCATTGATATACTCGACATAATTCGATAAATCTTTTATCATTCGTTAATTAGTTGAGAGTATTTCCTTCATTTGCTGCTCTTATCACTTCTCGCGAACAGTTGGACAAGTTTCAATTCGTCTACACGATAATTGGTGATAGGGAGAAGATTGAAGACGTTCATCACTGTCAAAATTTTAATTGAAAATGTTTTCCATCGAAAATCGTGGAAGTTTGAAGTTTTCAAATGGAGAAATAAGTGGAATATTATGTAAAAATAATAATTATTTCTCCATTAATTATCAGTTAGCATTTATAACATACGACTAATAAATCGACATCTAATTACTTCTATATAGGAACAGTTTATTTTCATTTACGTTTTGTTGCATCATCTTTTCTTTTCTTTCTTTATTAAACTTTTAAATAATTCTTAACTATCTTCTAACATCATAATTGATTTCGATAAACCTATTTTTTTTTCAATTTAATTCGATATAAATTTCATTTTTTTGCAATAAATTTCTGTCGAAAAATCATCCCATATCGATATGTCTCAAACAATTTGTTCTTATAAGTTTCAAGATTAAAAGTTTGTTAAAGTATAATTGAAATTTTATCATAAGTATTATCATAATAATCGAAAGAGAAAATTTTTTATTTTTTCTTAATCGTCCTCTATCTTTTTATCACTATTACACAATTATATTTTCGATATATGACATGCCATATATTGTGACGATACCAAATGAGAATAAAAATAAGGAAACTTTTCTCATAGTGAAGTATAAAATGCCCATTCCCTAACGATTATGTAATATTCTCATGAAATACATCATCGGAATCGTATGAAAAGAATCAAAGTATTTATCATAAAAATGTTTTTTCACAATTCTCTTTAACAATTATATAGAATTTGTAACGATATATATTATTAATATCGTATATAAACATCGATATCGATACAATTTGTATTTATTGGAGGTCTATCCAGCGATTCATTTTTTTAAATATTCGTTTATTGGTTATCCTACATTGGATTCCAATATAGATTTGTCTTCTCATCTTTGTAACTAATATGATCCATCTGATAGAATTGATTGAGTCGAATATTTCAATCAATTGAAGTAAACTACAATTGTTTCACACTTTCTCCTCCTACTTTTTTGCTGTCACGCAAATTTTCCTTCACCAATAAATTGTTAACTGCATTCGACCATATATGAACAGCATGCACAACGAAGTAGCACAATAATGCTACTTGAATGTAACTTTCGGTCTAACTGGCCATGGTCTCTCATGTCTATTGATAAGTAGAAAAAAAGAATTGCCCAAAGAAACGATGTGAAGATCCCTCCAAATCCAATTCTACAATCTCAATCAGATATGGATTTCAAATGTAAGAGCAAAGAACCATCGATTAATACAATCTCTTAACCATATCTTTGAAACATTCAAGTTTTTATTTCGCATAAGGCAATTAATATCAATGATATGGATTCATCTTTGTTAAATTGTCCTACCGGTGATCTTTACAGAATAATTTTTATAGAAAAGAAAAAATAATAAATTGATTTCGAAAAAATCGAATGAATATTTCGATTTCCACATATCCTACAATCATAGATTAATATGTTCTATAATTTATCGTAAACGATAATCATAAATTTGATGCGTGAATTTCTGAATTTTCTTCTATTAATATATGTTGTTCGAACAATATCCTGCAATTGACGTTATTAAATTAATAAAAATGCGTTATCATCACAATTAGCATACGAAATAATCTAATAAAAATCATCACTATTTTCAGTCTATCAATCTCTCCAATCAAGTCATCTAAGAAGTTTATTCATCCAAATTTTTTAGTACAAGCATGGAGATTGACAGAGATCGATAAAGTCCGTATATGACGTCGGCCACGGAAATACTTAATGTAATATCTTTTCATCATTCTCTTTTATCATTCTCTTTTATCATATGAAATCACAAACAACCATCTGAACACCAAAAAGAAATATTAGAATTTCCCAATTCTCCTTCACTCCCATTCGTTTTTGAGAGTTGACATATTTTCAAATAAATATTTCTCTCCATTCAACTCAACAGTTGGAATTGTGTTTATGACGCAGGTTGTCGTTTGTTGTCAATTTGGAGTGTTATTCATTTTAGTGATTTGTGAAAATGAAGTTTTAAATCATTCACTTAAGATATTAGAAGTTTATGTAAATAATTTGGTATGTTGGGATAGACTAACAATAAAAAGAATCATATGAAACCGTCTCAAACCGTTTAAATATCAAATAACGAGAATGATAGAAAGCGGATGTTGACCAAAATAGAAGGAAACTTATCGACATTCTTTTCAGTCTTCTTTCTGAATTTTCCTTTCTTCCTCTACCGACAATTGGTATGGTCCCTATCAATTATTTCTTAATATTTTCATATTCATTTCAATTCTTTTTTCCGTCTCTATCATTATTTCTCTTTACGTCTAAAGAACGGATGCATCTAACGCGTATTGCCTTTGTCAATACAGATTGGATCAATTAAGTGGACCCTGGTCTTCTTTTGATTAACATGACCATCCGAAAATTTCCCTACAAACTTTTTACATTTCCTTTATTTATATTTATTCGAATCTGACGGAAAACATTATTTCGTATACGAGACCTAATCATAGCATATACATAAAAACCGTAACTGTGAAGACATATAGATCGAAGTATATACATCTAGTTATTAGTCAACCAATATGACGTTTATTATTATAGTTATATTCTATTCTATACACTCTATAGTATAGAGATATTCATAGAACATTATAACTTCCGTTTTAGTGATCCATTAATATTTCTAATACTATCACTTATTCATAATAAGTTATTAAGATTTTCGTTTTCATTTTACTCAAATGTCATAAAATTCAATTGATTTTTCAAGATGTAGAATTATATTTGTAAATGTACCGATATTTACATGAATCACTTCCATAATGGAACTTGGTTAATGGAACTTCCATAATTGAACTTCCATTATTAGATAATTATGTAAATGGAAATCGTTTGGATGATGATACCAATAATGATATATTTATAGATATAGTTTTTGGAAAGACAACCGAATTAATGAGAATGAGATGTTCATTAGTTGAATGATCGATAATTTATTTCGAAATACTTTTTCGTGGAAGTTTATTGCATGTAGAATGAATTGTGAATAATTGATGTCGCATTGAATGATTATTTACTAATTGACGAATATAATTAAAATTACTATTATTGTTCCTACTTTTCGTCTTGTTTTTTCCCAAAAAAAAAAACAAAAAAATATTAACCAAACTTCATTGAATCATTTCTTTCTATTTTACGAGAGTCAAGTCATCGTCATCACCAGTAGTGTAGTAGGAGTAGTAGTGGTGGTAGTACATGTAGGTAGTAATCGAATGGAAATTAACATGTTTTAACTGTCAATTTATTAACCTATTTCATTCGACGTAATAACATCGACAAACGATATCCGACAAAAAAAAAGAATGATGATATAGAAGAAAGAAAAAATAATATTGATAGCAATAACAAAAGAAGATATTCATTGAATATTATTCATGATGAAGATGAATACTAATAATGAATTTCAACGAATATTTCTCAATCTTCATCGATCACAACTGATGGTATATTCGGCGTCTAGGCCATTAGGTAGATCGACCGTTTGATAGACGGACTTTTCGTAAACTGACCATTTTTTAGACTGATTACAGTTATGTTATGTTATATTTTATTAGTTTATATTTTCACTTATATCGTCATTTTCCAATTATACCAACATGAGAAGAACGTAAGTCTTACTGTAAGTAAGAAAATTGAAATAATGAAGACTCTTAAAGATATGGTTAGTGGATTATAAAAGGTAAAAAAGTAAAAGAGATTTCATCGTTTTAATTATGTAATACAATAGAAATATATTGCTGCTATTGAAATTTATAAGAACCGTTCCCAAATAAAATATTGTCCACGATTTCTTCATTGTCTCGTCTTTCCAACAGCATCTTTCTCAATGACAATTAAAATAGTTTAAAATAATCCAAACCACGAAATATTGTTTACTTTTCTATAATAAGAGTTATTTCTTTTAGAATATAAAGAATAAAAATTTTATTTTATAATTTTATCTTGATGATAATCATAACTGATTGATGATATCAAGAACCTTGTGGAATTTCAATGTTGTATGTTGCAGCATAATGTAATATAAGTTAAAATAGAAAAAATTTAGAAGATAACTCTCTAAGGTCGTTTTCTCGAATATTCCATATTTTATTGGCTATATCAGTTCGATAGGATCACAGAGTGGTATTCATCTCGGATCTTCATTCAACCTGATATTTTTTTTCCGAGAAGAATTCACTCTGTTTTTACATATCGGACAGCAGTTCTTTCTGTTTTAAGATTTTGGAGAGGAAATCACTTTATAATCAAATAGTAACTAAATTTCCGAAATGAAAAAACTTCTTTGATTTTGGAGAAAATATAAGCAAACTGTTCAATATTGAATGAAAAAACAAATCAAACGAAGAAGAAAATCTTCGAAATTATGAATATGAATATTTTTCGTGGCGTGAATTCGTGTCTGAAAAACTCAAATGTGTTGAATTCCTCTCCGGAATTCATTCAGATGATATCAGTTTCAAAAAATTTCAATATCCTATTTTTGGACAATGGTCAATGGGAGGAATAATCGGAAAAAATTTCTCTCATCGAATTTTTGAGTAATTTTACTGTTCCTCTCCCTCCTGTTGTGTTGACATGCTGTAAAATGTTAGTACATGTCAATGATAAGTAGAGGAAAAGTTGACGGAAATGTGAAAAATGTTTGATGGAATTATAAAAGGACGAAAGTATTTCTCATCAATTATTTGCTTAGTAGAAAGGTAATTGATTTATATTGGTCATACTTAATGGATAGTGTCCTTTTAATGAATAGTATGAGTGTAAAATTGACATATTAGAGTATCGATAATACTTTGCCTACGTTGTCGGTTGGAGTGAATGAAAGGAATGCTTCATATATCGATATTCTTCTCGTCATTCTTTTTAAATCTGTTTTATGTGAAAGAATCAAAGGATAATTACTAACATGCATACTATTTCCTCAAATATAACTTTTGTTTGACATACGAAAATTTACTGGTAAATTGTCGTGTCGAAATCGAACAATGTATCGATAATTTGATAAGAAAGGAAATATATTTTTATAAGATTATCAATTACCGATTTCGAGTGATAATAAGATGATGATGATGTTGTTATTATTGTTGGGAAATACTTAAGAATTATTAGTTAAAATCAACAGAAAACCACCATCACCATTAGGAATGTTAATTTGCAGATAAATATCTTTCCTATTTCTTCTGTTTTACATCGGTTTCTGATAACTGAAGTATTTCAAACATCTCTTATTATGCAACACTTATAATTTATCGTAATAGAAAACTCATTTAAAATATGAGATTTCTTGATGTTTTCCTTTGTTTCGACGAAAGATACATTCACAATTTCTTTTCTTTTTCTATGACTCATGAACAATTTATAGATAAGAACATTTCGGATAGTGTAGGCAAGGAAAGAAATGTTTTAACTGAAATGTTAAATGATCCTCTTAATCACAGGCTTCTACCAGATGTGCGTTCTTTTGAGATCAAATCGATGATGATTATTGTTCAATACGCCTCGATGCAAATCGATATATACATATCGATTTATTCATATCTTTTCTATAGTTTCCCATCAACATTCTTCTTTCACACACACAGGTTTGCACAAGTTTCGAATACGTCATTCTAGGCGATACAGTAGTGGCTCATCTATTCCATACAATTCCATCAGAAATGATAAAACATTTTTTCTTTCTCATTTTTGTTGTTTTCCTTATGAAATTCGTAAAATTTCGTAAAAGAACTTGAAAGATTTTCTTTTTCCTCGAAATTCTCTTCGATATAGTTGTAATGTGTGTGTGTGTGTGTCGTTGAATGAGGGGTTAATTTGATATTTCCTGAAACCATTTTAGTGACAATTCGTTCAACTCAACCAGAAGTATCCGTTCGAAATTTTCCTGTTGTCAACGTGTTCTGTCAATTGTTCTCGAATGGAATTGAGTCAAATTAGAAGTGTCGAAACATTTCCTTTATCTGAGTTTAAAATGATTTGCCTGATACAAGATTGTGCCTTTCCTCGAGAGAAAAAATAATAACTGAAACTATTAAGTTACAGGTGTTTCCAACCAAACTCTATTTCCTTTTCTTCTTTCCCTACATATTTGTGTATGAAGGTCATCATTCCAATTTAACCTTAACTTCTCCATTTGAGAATTCATTGCATTCTCATTCATTCTGATATTTGAGACCGACATTTCACATCTGTAACAAGAAGTGATCAGGTTAATAGAAATCATAATTTTTTCGACAAGATTTATGATTATTTAATTTATAAATAACTTCTTCGTCATGATTATATTTGATGGATTTGATTACGATTCCATCTGATGGATTCTCATCATGATTCTTCTTCTTCATCCTCCCCCTTCCTATTATTCATCCTTTCGTTATGAGAATATTTGAAAGAAACACACGTATAATCTATGTTGATTGAATTAGAAACAAAATTGAAATTCCTCCTTCAAAATCATCCTTTTTCTTCAACTTCTTCTTCCTCTGAACAATTAGACAATTCAAGTACCAATCTCATCAGTCGAAGACAAATGAATTCGTTTATTTATCATGTTTGTACATTCCTCAGACTTCATTCGATATATGTCTCATAAAATCTCTGTTAGAGGAGAAAGTAGATAGTTTTCGTGTTCAACGTGAAAATGAATTTACTTCTATCGATGTCATTCTAAACGTTAATCGCTTTATTCTGTTATTCTACAACTTATAGTTGAAGGTCATTATTGTTATTCAATCTCATATTATTTTCAATCATCACGTTTTCACTCTTATGGAATTGATTATAGAATGTAGTCCATAGTCATTTTCTTTCTTCGTCCTCGTCCTATTCATCTCAAGTGCCATATTCATATTCTCTTCTTCTATTCAATCTTTCTAACGAATTTATTATTCTTAATATTTCCTGTTGTCGTGAACTGCACAATTCCGTGATCTTTTCTCTAAAATTTAATTTTTTTGACAATCTTCGGAAATTTCTGACGTCTATATAATTATTTTTCGGATCATTTTTGTCCGATTTATACAACGAACTATCCTGATGAGAATATTTGAGGAGAAATTCATATGATTTTTTTCATTCCGTTTAAGACATAATTTCCCACATTCTGGAAATTTCGAATAATATATTTAAATTTATTTAATCTAACAAATTGCTAATCAGGAGTGAATGTTCTGCATGTTCGATATATAATTATATGTTATATGATATATATGAATTTCATAATCTTCTTACATGTTAAATATAAATTCTCATTTGACTCGAACCATTACATATGACCAGTATGTTCCGAAACGAAAGTTCGAACGGAACAGTAATTGATGGTTGAATAATTTGGAGTGAATAATAATGGAATGTCAGGTGGGAAACATTAGAAGGAATCCGTCAGATTATTTTGTTTGTTTATTTGTTTGTCAAAAGAATTATTAAACGACGTTTCACTATTAAGAAAAAAAAGTATGATTTAATGCATTTTTATTAGTAATGAAACTTTTCCGGAATCCACATTCATCAGATATTCAATTGAAAGTATGGAATGGAAGAGACGAAAGTATTTTCTGAAGTTTTGAAAAGACGAATCCCGGACAGGAATTCACCACCTTTTTCATTTTCGGAAAGGAATTCATTCAAATCTCGGAAATAAATTCACTCTGGTTTTTATTTTTCGAATTTAATAATATTAAAAGAATTGTTTTTAGGATTGAATTAAATTGAAAATTAATTGAATTTCATTCAGCATATAACTTTAATTCAACAATAGTTTCTGCAAAATAAAGTTTTTTTTCAGTTGATTTAAGATTAACTGATGGTTAGTATTTTTCCAAAAATGAAAACAATTTTTTTTTCTGAAATGGATTTAATATTCTATTTTAAAGTGAATTATTTTCCGAAATCTAAAAAACAGACTGAATTCCTCTCCGAAAAGAAGTATGAGAGTGAATGGAGATACCGGGTGAATACCAATCCACCAACGGAGAAAACCATTTGATTTCACTGTGATTTTACATTTCATGAATTTTCGGTGATAAGAATTTTCTTGTCTTGCTAAAAGATACACATGTACTACGGGAATTTATAAGTGGAATGTTGGGTTATGGCATTTCTATATCACGTTAATGGTGATTAACTAAATAAAGATATAGAAGTGGAATGAACAATACTCTAATATTTGCTTTTATTCATTCCCGATTTCCCATAATTGTTTGCTTAAACGATTAAGCATCGGCCTTCTTGTCAGCAGATGATTGTATTGGTTATTCTCATCGGCTCATTATCGTTCGAAATTCCTACAAATCATTCGGTCAAAGTTTTAGTTTAATGATGGTTTTATCATTCTCTTTCGATCCACTCATCAACATTTCGTTGAGATGTATTAAATTCTCATGTTTTAGATGAATCGTTTATCTTCTTGTTGATCATGTTTCCCCTCTTGTCTTCTTCAAACATACAGCTGCATCTTCACATCCGGTGGAGGTTAGCGCACAGATGCTACGATAGTAGAAGAATAAATTAAGTAATTACTAATAATCAGATAAATGTGCACGAGATATAGTGATAGTAAATATTTTCATTTCCATTCTTATCTTTCTATGACTACGATTTATCGTAGAGTTTTATTTATAAATAATAACTTTCCGTCTTCTCTTCGAGTACAAATCAACAACCCTTGAATGGATATCGAGAATGTATTGTAAATATAATTGGAAGATGGGAAAAACCTTCTTAACAGAATATTCATTATGTAGAATAATTTTTAAGAGAGAAAAGAATTACATTATTTGACGGAAGACGGACAAAATAAACCGTCATTATGATATTTGTCTTATCAATACAAGACATCATATCTTTGATAACATAATGATTATAAATCGATTGTTATCTGATTTTTTTATTGATTGATCAAGATTTTATGTTAAGAATCATAAATATTTTTTTTAATTTAACAACCTGTTCCTATTGGCACTCACTAACACATCTCCCTCACCTCTCAATTTCTCAAACAACTTAACTGCATATGTATATCGTATTATGAATATCCCAACGTCTGTTTAGCAGAGAAGAACACCTATCTGATAATTCGAAGATGAACAATTTGGAGACTAGTAAATTCGAAAATAATTGTTGTAAAAGATGATGTAAATTCCTGATTTTAATTTTATTAGTAAGAATAAAAGTTCCTAATAACTTTATTATTTCATGTTTTTTTATTATCATTGCGGGGAAAGAAAGAAAATCGAAATTGAAGAAAATTATAATATGGAGAATTATGGCCCAAAAAGATGAGACCACGACTAAGTGGGATCTGTAACAGGAGAGTACCTTGTACGTACTCATCTAACTTGAAACTTACCAGCATATTTTTGATATCAATCAGACATGAAGGCTATGACCCGTCGTAGCAGGAGCAGAAATAGGAACAACAATAACGAGAGGAAATTTTAATTTGTTCTCACTACGAAAATTCCGGGAAAGCAAATCGACAATGTAACTTGTAAATTTATGTATATAACTATGTATGCGAAAACTAAAAGTTTATGGAAGGTAAAAATTGGATTTTATTCATTTCCATAGCGAGTCATATTTCTAGAACCAACGGTTGTCGGAATTTTTTACCTAGATTTAAACCAACGAAAAATGATTACCTAAAAGAATTTAACCAATTTTGAAAGAATGAGTTTGAAGATAACAATATCGACCAACTACTCGAGAATTTACATTTAACATAATAGTTTTAAGATAAATAGTATTAAATTATTAAATACTTAGCGATCATTAATATTTTTGTACATTTTCATACTGTTATGGTAAATTTCACCTCTTTATTCCTACCGTCTACTTATTTCGTTAGATGAATTGACTATCTGGATATATTGCATTCGAATTCTTTCATCTAATATGATAGAAGAATGTTAATAACTGTTTGAAGATTGAACGGTTCGATAGAATTCTATATCAGAAAAAAGCTTAAACAGCGTTAGAGAGGAAAACACTATGAGATGCAATCTTTGAGATATAATCATATATCGGCAATGTCAATAAGAATCAAATGTATATACATTGAATTGAATGAACTACTATATATATATTTTTATTATGAGATATATGTTCCAAATGGAAACTAGTATGTTCATTAATATTCTCCTTATGATACAAATGATTGTGAATGACATTGATTCCGATATAAATATTTATTCATTCGAACTGAGATAGGTTAGGAGTTTGCATGTTTCATCAACTACAACCCACTTCCGCTCAAAAAATAAAACTACCCTATATTCTAAAGACCATCACCATCACCATCGTCATCATTATCAATCGGGGGAAAAAACGAATAAAAACATATGAGTGATGATCAGAAAACTAATATAATATACAACATATTCTTCTAATAAAAATGAATTGCCAATATTGATTCGATTACAATCAATATTGTGCAATATTAGCTGTATTATGTGAAATTATTGGTAAAATAGTTTAAGGAAGAATATACTCAGCCATCAAATAAAGATCGCTAAAGATGTTGTCATTACTCGGTCGAATAAATGAGAGGAAATTCGGCTTTTATTCTTTCTGTTCCATTTCCTCTTGAATTGCTATCGGAAAAAAATTGTCATCATTCAATTTCAATCTGATTTCGGATATTTTTCTCTTTTTATTCAATGAAATAATTCAACAAACAATAATAGAACCTCAAAGGAATCGCAGTGTAATGGATTGTTTCGTCGAAAGTTTCTGTAATCGAATCACCAGAATAAAGTAGGAGGAATGAGAAGATGACTTTGAAGGTTAAAGATCGATTCATCAGGTGAATATAAAATCATCATCTCGAATATTACAATACTACCATGAAGAAATTGAATGGAATTGATTTCTTTTCTTTCTTTTTTTCCAAATTTCCGTTGAGAAAACTTCAAAACATTATGTTGTTCGTTTGACGATCGTAAGTTATGCAGTCCTCGACAATCATTTTTTATGTCGACAAATCTCGACATGGAGATATTGGCAATTGTTTTTTAAGGATAGTGGGTAAGTTTTACTCTTTTTGATTTTTCTTTCGAATAGACAAATCAAACGTTTCGTTGGATTTGAATAAATTATTCTAGAATATTTTCCTAATTAGTTCTTTTGGAAAAATTAGTTAATAGGAATTGGAAGAATTGTAGGTACATATACTTAAGTAGCGACAATGTTAGCGAATAATTATATTATTCTTCCTCAACGAATTGTCTTCATAAATATCCAGTCAAACCACAAAATTTTGATAGATAATTAACGAAATATGCATTCTTCATCTATGGACAGGCGAGCTCTAAGTCGTCCTATATATCCGTATATTTTTTCAGATATTTATTGTCGATAATTTTACACATTCTTCTTTCGGACGATAAAGATAAAGTATTCATCCATCTCTCATCATAATGCGAAATAAATCCGAGTAAACATATTTGTCTTTTTAACCATATTATTTATCCATAATATTCCCAGGAAGATAATCTGTTCGTCCATTTATAATTTTCTATGCGTATCCGATTAGAGACCAACTTTCCATTTTTCTTCCAAATATTTCTCTTGGATATTCTTTTCTAATAAATATTTCCAATCAAACTATTTGTAATTCTATTCTTATTTAGTTTCTCTTTTTGATAGTTAATATAAATTAGAGAAATTTTAAAGAAATTAATGAAAGAAAAAAATTGGAAGGTAATATGAAAATTCCATGTTGATTAGTGAATGAAAACTGCATCTAAAATGCATTTCCCACCATACCGTTCAATATCGATACAAATTGTCATATTATCCATAATCCTTGTAAATCTTTTCTCAAACATTTCTTCAAACGATTTATATGAACGTAGTTCATATCCGAGGAGGGTTTCATGGCGTTATCGTTATCCGAAGTTGACGAAACGACCGTCAATCAAAATAAACAGGAAACGTTCGGAATCTTATGGACAATATTCCCCTTTCCTTTCTTCCAAACGATCAGCAAGCCTAATACATACCGAAAACAATTTTCATTGTCCACATGAATGTGTTTGTTCGAATCAAATTGTTCATTGTCAACGGCGACATTTGAAAACGATTCCAAGAAATTTGAGAGAGAATTCGATAAAATTGTTGGAGTGTTTTTTTCAATTTTTTCATTTCCATCAATAATTTCTAGAGATTTGAGTGGAAATGAAATTAAAGAAATTAAATTTAACGATTTCAGACATTTAATCAATTTAAGAATTCTGTTAATTTTCATTCGTCATTCCAATTTAATCCTCCCTTTTCAAGCAATTTACACAACAATAACATTTCTCGTATTGCAGCAGGTGCATTCGATAACTTGAACGAACTCAATATCTTGTTAGTGTCATTTATTCCTAGAAAAAAAATAATGATGATTCTCATCATTACAATACCATAGGACATTGAGCTATAATAACCTGCAAGAACTTCCAATGAATCTTTTCAATAAATTGAGAAAATTAAAAAAATTGTTGGCAAATTTTTTGAATAAGATTTCTCTTGAAGTTTTCCCTTGTAGAAATTTACGAAATAATCAGCTGAAATTTTTCCCAAACGACATCTCTTTAGATATGTCGAATTTACGAATATTGTTAGAAATTGATTATTTTCTTCCTCACTCAACAATTTTTCTCATAGAAAACTGGAAAAGAATCGGTTAACATGTATTGATCGGGAAGCATTCAATTCAATGAAAAATTTACAATATTTGTTCGATTTGATATTGGTGGAAAATTGATTAAAACTTATCATTATAGATCAATTCATACGAATAAATTGGAACATTTGGAAGAGAATCTCTTCAATCATTTGAAACATTTACAAATTCTGTTAAACATATCCTTTCGATGATCATTCACATACTCTTTTTTAGACGCCTAACAAATAATCCGTTGAAATGTGATTGCAAGAATGAATGGATCAAAATATTTCTCTTAAATAAACCCATCAACTTTTCACCGTACACTTTCTGTAAGAAATCGAACGACCAATTAGAAGATTTCCGTAAACTGGTAGTTCGATGTCTTCCCGATAATCAAGAGAGAATTGATACAACTAATCGATTGAAATATCGGAAATATTTGAATTTGAGAAGGAAATATCTTCATTTGAGAAAGAGAACGAAACGTTCCACAATGAAAACTTGTCGAATGAAGGAAGAGCAAAAAAAACGTCAAATAAAACGGATGTCCTCATATCAGTTAGGTAAGAAATTTACAGTATCATCTAATCTTCCAAAACAATTGGAAAAAATTGGAAAACCCGATAATTTATGTCCGACCAATTGTCGTTGTAAGAGATCCGTCATTTATTGTGACGATAAAAAATTAGAAGAACTTCCACAAAATATTCCAACTTCGGCTGTCATTCTGTTAGTTTGTTTTTTATGTAAGGCAAAAATTATGAAATACTTTCAGACGATTAAACAAAAACAAAATTAAACGAATCGATAAAAAGTCTTTATCTCATTTGAAGAATTTGAGACAATTGTTACCCGATTTTTTTTAAATAGAAAAACTTTTCAATTTTTTCCCAGGGATTTATCTGACAATGTCATAGAAAATATTGACGATGAAAGTTTTCATAATTTGAAGAATTTGAAAGTTCTGTTAGTTCTAGTTTGTTTGAGATGAAATTTTTGAATTAATGTTAATATCTTTTCTCAGACGTCTCCATGGCAACCGATTGAAATCGATCAATGAAAATTTATTGAAGAATAATGAAAAATTATCTTTGTTATTACTGAACGGAAATCATATTACATGTGTACATCCAAACGCCTTCTCTAACCTCAAACAACTGACTTTATTGTTCGTCATAAACTTCCTTTTCTATTCATTCCCAATTTGAATTTTTTTAGATCATTTTATGATAATTATCTTACCACCATTTCAAACGGAACATTAAAAAATCTCAAGCAATTATTAACCTTGTTCATTTTGTCTTCTATCTTGAAATATTTGTAAAGTCTACTTCTCATTTGATTATAAGACATTTGGGACAAAATCCTTTAGAATGTTCGTGCGAGTTGTTGTGGCTACACAAATATTTGATGATTCATCCGATAGAAAAGAGTGGAGCAAAATGTCTCATGAAAGAGAATGAGAAACAGATAAATATTGGTCATCATACTCCTCATTGGAATGAAGATAAATGTTCCATTTCTTCCGGTTTCCTTCTTTCCTTTCAATTCCATTTGTTCATTTAATTTTCTCCTTTTCTCTAGTGCATGAATGTGGTGCAAGAAAAATCTCAGAATGTCCTGCAGAATGTCAATGTTCAAATCGGATTATGAACTGTATGAATAAATCATTATCCTCGATCAAGTTCATCGAAGGAGAAGATAAATATGAAGAAATGTTTAAATTGAATTTGAATTTCTATTTCTCAATATTTTTTTTAGAAATTTATCTCATAATAATTTAACGGAATGCCCCGATATTAGAACAAGGGCAATGTTGAAAAAGATGTTCTTTCTTTTTTTTTTCGAATTATTTCTTCAATGAGTTCTTTATAGAAATTTGAAGAACAATCGAATCAGTGAAATCTCAGAAAAGTGTTTTGCTTCGTCATTGCAAGAAATGTTAGTTCATTGTTAAAAAAGGTTTTCTCTTTCAAATTTAGAAAATTTTTAAGAAATCTTCAAAATAATCGGTTGAATTGTAATTTATGTCAAATGAAATTATTAAATAAATGGTACAAGAAACATAAACAACTCACGTCAATTGTTAATTGTGGGAAAGAAAAGGAATTTTTGGGTTTTCATGATAACGATTTCAATTGCGGTGAGATGATGACAGATGTCTCCGTGGGCAAGATACGACTAATGTCCACGTCTCACATTCAATGTCCTGCACATTGTTTGTGTTATGGAAAAGTGATGAGATGTACGAGATATCATCATCGAACAATTCCAAAGATCGAACTAATTCATCCAATTTCTATGAATTGGACGACAGAATATGAGCAATTATTTATGGATTATAATCAATTACGAACAATCTCCCAAACCGATTTCCTTCATATTCAACATTTAAAGAAACTGTTAGTGAGAATCGATTGATTAGTAGAAATTAATTCCAATTCCTTTTCAGAGATTTATCCAATAACAAATTGAAATATTTGGAGAAATGGTCATTTGAAAAATTGGAAGATTTGGAGATTTTATTATTGAATGATAATCAGTTGGAATGTCTTCACGTGAAACTGTTCGAGAAATTAAAGAGATTAAGAACGTTGACATTAAACGGAAATCGATTGTCATCGATCAATGTCCAATTATTTCAACATCTTCCACAATTATCATATTTGTTAGAATAATTCGATTCTCTTCAATTCTAATTCATTTCATCATTTTAACATTTCATTCTCTTAGAACTTTGAGATATAACGATTTGGAATGTGGTTGTCAAACGGAATTATTAGGAAGATATTTAAAGAAGAAATCTTTCACTGAACAACAACTTCAATGTGGAAATGTGAATAAACCGATGTATCTCATGAAACCGATTGAGCATAATTGCAAAAGTTTTTCTAATTTCAAATATTTTAATCGATTAACTTCTCTTTAGACATGGTATCGATTAGGACGAATGATTGTTTGGACGATTGTATCGATAAGGAATTTTGTGAATGCAAATCAAAATTTTCAAGTTAAAACTGATTTTCTTTAGTAACGTTAATTAATAATGAGAAATTTTGTTTTTATTCAGATACTTCTTCATGTTCGATTTCGGAGAATGTAAATGAAGTAAAATGTTTCAAAGGAGAATTGATGAAGGATAATCGATGCCTTTGTTCATACAAATGGACTGGAGATCATTGTGATATACTGAAAATGATTTCATTAACAAATCGATTAAATGGAGAAGAGGCGTCGATTAAAGAATGGCCGAGAGTGATTGATATGAGAATCCGATCAAAGTTATCCGATGGAATCATATTTCAAATTCGACAATCAGCATTTGATGGTTGGCGGTCAAATGGAATGTTGAAATTAACTGGAGAATTATTTCATGGACGAATGCGTATCACTCATTCGTTGGGGAATGATCGATCAATAACATTATTTTCTTATGATCATATCAATAATAATAATTGGCATCGATTATTGATAAGAATTTATTCGAAGAATATGTCGTTAGAAATTGATGGAAGAGAAAGTCGAAAACTTATCATCTCACCATCGCTCGACGAGGAGAAGAAGAAATATAAGTTATCCGATAAAATTACGATGAAATTGGGAAATATTTTTTGGAATGAGAAAAAAGTTTCGAAGAATATTCGAAGTAGTTCAGGTTTCGTCGGTTGTATTAGTGAGATGAGAATGAATGGGAAACGAATTAATTTGAAAGGATATTATAATGAAAAGAAAGGAATTATCGATCGATGTATTGAGAGTGATGGGAAAGAAATTGGAAGATATATAAAATTGGAGAAAAAAAGGAAAAATAATGGTCGTTTTGGTGAAATGGCTGACGGACGTCCGAATGATATTCTCCGTCGTAATCGTTTATTGAATGAACGTTGTGCTTCACATAAGCGAATTGAAGGCAAATGTATCGCTTCTCACACCACATTCTGTCACGTCAGCAATGGAGTTAATTTGTGCGTTTGTCATTCATCATATTATGGAGCATATTGTGAAAAGACGAAAAAGATGAACGATAAATTGTTAATGAATGACGTTTATGTTGATGATCGGAATCCATTTCGTAAAAGTAAAAGATTATTGGATAAAAGGAAAAGAATGAATTCTACGAAAAATTTACCGTTCTGCAATCAACAATATCGAACGAAATATTTGATTGATGAGAATACTGGATGTCGATCATTAAGGAAATTGCGTTTGAGCAAATGTCGAAATCAATCACCATTTGACAAGAAGATAACGAATGAATATGTATGTTTCAATGAGAATGAAATAACAATCAAACAATGTTGTTCAATTCAACAACAACGGCATCTTCTTATTAGATTTACATGTCGATCCGGAAGTTTATATCGGAAACGTATCGGTATTACCACACTTTGTCAATGTAAAATTTGTTGAAGAGAACGAATCGATTATACTTCCATAATCATTCAAGAATCTCACACGATTTTCATACTTTAAATTCTCCTATAAATCAAATTTAGATTGACTTCAAAAAATATTTTGAAATTCGATCACAATTCTCTTTTCTTTCATCCGTCTCCCTAAATCATGTGTTTAGCGAGAATGCGATTATTTTATTTTTTCTTTTCTTCTTTCCAATGATATTCTCTTTTGTACAAAGTTCATCAAATCTAATCAATCTTTTTCTTCATTCAATTTGTTTACTTCTTTTCTTTATTAACTATTTGGAATTTCTTTCGAACACCAATAAATTTCTTGATCTATTTCTTTCTCCATCATCTGACAGACATCGATGAAAAATAATTAAAATTTAAAATATTCTCATAATGAAACAACTTCAATTATTATTCATTCTTCTTCTATTGATTTCTATCAATCAATCCAAATATGTTGTCCGGTTCTTGGTCGTCGGAGATGAAACATTCGCCTCCTTCCATTACCATACGCCAGACATTGCCCATTATATCAATTCCATATTTAGTATAACATCCGCCTTATATCATCTACCATCTCTTCGTTCAATGGCAATCGATATATCGATCGAAAAAATTATAATCCTTCCTTCAGAGATTAAGAATAATTCATCTTATAATCGAACTAATCTCTTCTCATCAACTTATCAGGCATCATTAATTTTGAAAGAATTTTGTGCGTGGCAAGGCAAATTGGATATTTATAAGAAAGATAAGTACGATGTTGCAATATTATTAACCAGGTTCTCATTATTATTTTTCTTGAAACAATTTATTCCATTCATCGTTTGTTCGTAATTGCAATCGTAATCGATGATTTGTTTATTGAATTATATAATAATTGTCCTATTGTTGTACAGTTCGCAGCATCGCCGAACAGAAGCACCATATACTTTTTCTTTTCCAGTCACTTAACATTGCCATTTTCGTCATAAAAACTGTAAAAAAGTATTAATATATTTTATATTATTCTTATATATTTACCTTCCAAAATCATAGGTGCTCCATTTTAAAAATGCTAAATAATTTTGCCGTTGGTTTTATCTGAATGCTTATTTTGATGCTTAATGAACAATTCAGTTCACTTTTGATTTGAGCAATGTTTTTAAAGTTTGGTTTAAATTGCGATTAAACATCGTACAAAGCACAATGTTAAGTGACCGACGAAGGAAATGTAAGCGGAGCTTCTGACCAGCGGTGATACGATCATATCACTCTCCTATTAATTTTTGGATAAAGAAAATGAAAATAATGAAAAAACCTTTTTTAGGAATAATCTGTGTAACAATGAGACGAACGTATGCAAAACTTTAGGAATTGCCAATGTGAACGGTTTATGTAATGAGGGTCGATCTTGCATGGTGGTGGAAGATATTGGTCTCTACACTGGATACATAATTGCCCATGAAATGGGACATTTATTCAGTATGGATCATGACACTCCGTCCAATGGTTGCCCATCGATCAAATGGACTTTACATCATCCAGTCAAATATATTATGGAGACGAGTATGACAAATCATCTGGCCGGTGAGATTCCTAATCGATGGAGCAATTGCAGTATAATAACTCTTCGAAAATTCATTGAAAACAAAAAATTTTGTATAAAATATAAACCGAATAGAGATTACACAATCATAAAATATGAATATCCTCTCAGATCGTTGAATGGTATAGAATATTCGATGGACGATTTATGCCAAATGGAATATGGTCCAGAAACGATAGCTTGTCATACAAAAGATTATTGTGGATTAATCACTTGTCGATTATTCGATGGTCGTTGTCATACGAAAGGTAATATCATCTCAATAGGAGTATCTTGTGATGTAGATAAATGGTGTTTAGATGGAGAATGTGTTCCTATGGAGAATCCAGTTTTCCTTAAAACTTATTCATCTGATATTATCAATATTCCATTTGGCTCACTTCAACAACAATCCTTTCCAATTGATGGTCAATGGTCAGATTGGTCGGAATGGTCAAAATGCTCACGAGATTGTGGTGGAGGTGTACAAAAACGATATCGATTATGCAACAAACCTCAACCGAGATTGTCAGGAAAATATTGTGAAGGAAAAAACTCGGATTACTCGTTTTGTAACGTTCGTCGTTGTTATGGAAACGATACGAATTGGAACTATTTACAAAGTCAATGTTCCAAACTCAATCGAAGGAAAATAAGTGGAATTATTGATGAATGGCATCCAATATTGAAATCAGCTGTAGGAAATTGTCAATTAATTTGTCAATCGAAAAGTTCTTCCTTTATATCTCATATAATTCACCGTCCTTTTCATCCATAAGAATATCGTTTGTTATTGGATTCTATAGGTTTTATGAATGACGGTAGTACATGTTTTTATCGAAATCCCACCAGTAATTTTCACTCCAATTCCAATTTACCAAAAGAATATTTATTGGCTAAATATAACAACGCCATTGGAAGATGTGTGGAAGGAGAATGTCAAGTCTTTATTTTTCAATTTATTTCTAATCGAATTTAATCGATTAAACATAAACTAGTCAATCGGATGTGACTGGCAAAGTAATTCGAATAAAACTTTGAATGAATGTAACGAATGTGTAGAAGTTGATTCGAGAGATTCTTGTCAGAAATCTCATTATATTTTCAATAATTCTCTCAGAAGTTCACATGGAATGAAATCAAATTACGAATGTCTATTCAAAATGGAAAAGGGATTATTCTCACTTCAAGTAATCGAGCAACCAAATTCGGAGAATACGTATTTCGCCATTTCAAATGAAAAGGAAAGTTGATAATTTCATCTAATTTTATATATTAATAAAGAAAATTTTTAAAATTATTAGGCGAATATTATTTGAATGGAAATTACGTGATTAATTGGAGTCATCTATTTAAGTTGGACGACGTTTTCGTTTATTATGAACGGAATGATGTTATAGAAAGTATCACAATTATCGGTGAACTGAAACAAACATATTTATTTTGTGTTAAATTTTTATTAGTTATTTTACATCAGTTAAATATTTTCTCTTTCATTCACATCAGATGTTGAAACGAGACGTTGGAGCTCCAATAGAGAATTTGAAAATAACATATTTCAAACATTTCCCAAAAACCATCTCAATTTTCCCATCTTCCTTCAATTCCACAACTCTTCCATCATTTGACAAGAAAAATCGTTATAATTGGCAAAATCATCCCGAATGGACTCAGTGTTCATCATCATGTGGACTTGGATCACAATATCGTCCATTGACATGTTTCGATATGGAAACGAATGAATATGTTGATGATAAGAAATGTGATGAAAAGAAAAAAAATGGATCATCAATTATAAGAAATTGTCAATTAAGAGAATGTCCTCCCACGTTCCATATATTCTAATTTCTCTTTCTTCAAAATTATTTTTTTCAGATGGTGGATAGGCAGTTGGTCGCCCAATTGTTCATATTCATGTATGGAATTAATGAAAGAAGAAATGATTATTAGATTGAAAGGATTTCAAAGACGATTAGTTGTTTGTGCTGAAATGGTTTCAATGAGAAGGAATGAATCATTTCAAATAATTCATCGATCACTCCCTGATGAATCGTGTTCAATCATTTCCCACAAAAGACCATCGAGAACAAAATCGTGTCAAAGAGAAATTAATTCAACAATTGAAAAAATTTTACCACTCTGTCCTTTATCCTCATCAAAACATCTTCCACTTAATAATTCTTATAAATGGAAAAATAAATGTCCTTCCGATATATCGATGGATCCATGTTCTTATCAAATACAACTCATTCCTGATAATTTCTCAATTTCTACATATCCAATTGAAGAACATCGTATCATTGGGAGAAGACAATGCTTTCCAGAAATATCTTGTGGCATTTGGGTGACAAGTCGATGGACGAAATGTACCGAATGTCCATCCAAAATTCACAAGAATCGACTAAATCGATTATATAAATATCGTCGTGTTTATTGTATAGGTGGAAAATATTGTGCTGAAAAGGATCGACCAATATCAAAAAAATTTTGTTTTTTTATGTCACAACGTCAAATGGATTCTTGTCGTTTAAATAAACTTTAAATTCATTCAACACATTTCAATTGAACTTTTATTTGAAAAACAAAAAAAAAACGATAAGATGGAAATATATTTAAAAAGAATAATAAAAAAGGAAGTAATTGAATGTAGTTGAAATGAGAATTCAAACATTGCGGAATGTGGAGGCATCATCAATAAAATATTCTTGATGAGAAGGAATACTTTTGACAATCGTTTCATTATCCATCGGAATATGAATTAAATTCGACGATTGACCTTCAATAAATGCTAATATTGTTGCAAATAATGAGAATAGCATTGAGACGATAGCGCAACCATAAGACCAGGAATAATAGAAATATGTAGAGACTTTGAGCCAATCGTAATCATTTGCGCGAATGCCAAAAACGAGAATGGCAATAAAAAGGGTAATTGTACAGATTAGATGTGTGACGAATAAGGCTCGTAATAGAAATGTAATGGAATAATTATAGCGACTTTTCCTTAGTTTCTTTTCTGATAATTTCAAATCATTCTTCACAATCAAAATTATCGTGAAAATGAAAGCGATGAGAATAGAAATGAAAGCAATCGTGCACATCACTTGTACACATTTAAACCATGGTGGATTAATGATATTATTTTCACGAATATTTTTGAATTCATGCGCGAATATCCACCAACATCCACTATTCACTTTACCCCAATGATATTTACCTGGATGACGGAAGCCTTGCAAACAAACTTCCCATAGTCCAATCTTTTTGAATGTCGTATCGTTGATGATCGTCCACGATTGATACCAGTTTGGTGTTACGAATGAAATCACATTTAATAACAATGCCAATATTGTCAGAATATATAATGCATGACGCAATGTACGACGTAAAGGCGATAAACGACCCAAAACTAAACCTCTTAACGTCTGATTATCTATAATGTACTCGTCATTCGTCTTCATCACCAATTGATGGTCGTTTATTAATCAAAAAAAATTTAACGGTTATTCATTTATAATTTACGCCAAAATTTTTAAAAAAATCTTTAACTATTTTTCTCTAATTTCTTACAAAAATAAATTTTAAATTTAAGCTTATCTTTATTTGAACAAAAAAATAAGAACTTCTAAATACTCAGTAAATTGTAAATTCGAACAAATTCGAGTAAAAATCTGTTTGAACGCCACAGAAAAATTTCTTTTTTTGTCTGAAAATAACGGACGATTGCCTGCACGATTTCGAAGTGATAGCGGAATAGCTTAAATTGATTTTGGAAGGAAAACAGAGATTGTAGGACACAATGCGGATGGAGCGAAAAGCGGTCGAATCCTTTCAACTTTTTTTTAAAATTTCATTTCTCGTCAGTAATATTAAAGTTACGACGTTGAATTTAATATATTTAGAAAGAGCACGAAAAGCTCTACAACCTAGTTATTTTTATTTTTCATTTCGAATTTAGAGTTTTATGGTTAAAGAAATCAATTTTTCATAACAACATAAGTTTGTACCCAAATACATGAAATTTTTTTATAACCTTCTACATCCTTCTCATGGATTTTAAACAAAAATTAAGGAAATCGGTTAATTTTGAAAACTTGGATATAATCTCTTAAGTACATTTTCCTTATTTTTTTGAAAAACGGACATATATAATAAAGAGAAAAAGGGAAAAATTATTTGGCAGAAAAATGTAGGACGAAAAAAAACAAAAACATAACTAACTTGTAAGTTTTTTCCGAAAAAATTGAAAGTATTTCATGTTTGATCTATCTGCTTTTTCAGTAAATCCCAATATCGCAATCTTCCAATTAGATAGTTAACCATTTTAAATGGTTCATCATATATGGAAAAAGTGATTTTTCTACGTTTTTGAGGGCTCTATTTAAGATAGAATTGAAATTTTGAACGATAAGATTGATCTATCTGCTTTTTCACTAAATATAATACCACTTAAACGGAATACCATGTGTAAGTTACAATGAGATTGTATGCATAACATAATAGAGAAATTGGATATAAAGCATGACTCCTCATCAGAATTGAAAGGTCCTTCATAGAATGATATCATTCCGCAGAAATTATGATGTTATATTGATATTATCGTCGATGAATATGATGAGTGAAGAATATCTGATATGTCAACTAACCTTACTATATTTAGCGCTTGAATAACAAATGAAAATCGTCATAGTGAAATCAACTGAACGGTTGAAAGTGCAGAAAATTAATGGAACTATCATTCTCATAAACAACAACTCCATACACTTAAACGGAATATCATGTCAAAGGTACAATAAGATTGTACGCGTAAAATTTTTTAAATGTTCTTAACGACACATAACATACCAGAGAAATTTGATATAAAGCATCAATCCTCATCAGAATTGCACGGGCTTTCATAAAATGATATTATTCCGCAGGAATTCTCATGTTATATTGATATTATCGTCGATGAATATGTTGAATGAAGAATATCTGATATGTCAACTAACCTTACTACATTTAGCACTTGAATAACATATGAAAATCGTCATAGAGAAATCAACTGAACGGTTGAAAGTGCAGAAAATTAATGGAACTAACATTCTCATAAACAACAACTACATACACTTAAACGGAATACCATGTGTAAATTACAATGAGATTGTATGCATAAAATTGTAAAAGTCCTCTTAACGATGCATAACATACCAGAGAAATTTGATATAAAGCATCAATCCTCATCAGAATTGAACGTTTTTCATAGAATGATATCAAATCCGCACCAATTCTGATGTTATACTGATATTATCGTCGCTGAATATGTTGAGTGAAGAATATCTGATATGTCAACTAACCTTACTACATTTAGCGCTTGAATAACATATGAAAATCGCCATAGAGAACTCAACTGAACAGTTGAAAGTACAGAAAATTAATGGAACTATCATTCTCACAAACAACAACTCAACGTACCTAAACGGAATACCATGTCAAAGGAACAATAAGATTGTATGTGTAAAATTTTATGCATACAATCTCATTGTAACTTACACATGGTATTCTGTTTAAGTGCATGGAGTTGTTGTTTGTGAGAACGATAGTTCCATTAATTTTCTGCACTTTCAACCGTTCAGTTGATTATTAAATGGCGATTTTCATATGTTATTCAAGTGCTAAATGTGGTAAAGTTAGTTGACATATCAGATATTCTTCACTCAACATATTCATCTACGATAATATCTATATAACATGATAATTGGTGCGGATTTGATATCATTCTGTGAAAAACCGTTCAATTCTGATCAGGATTGATGCTTTATATCAAATTTCTCTAGTATGTTTGGTATCGTTAAGAGGACTTTTAAAATTTTATGCATACAATCTCATTGTACCTTTGACATGGTATTCCGTGTAAGTGTGTGTAGTTGTTGTTTGTGAAAATGATAGTTCCATTAATTTTCTGCACTTTCAACCGTTCAGTTGATTATTAAATGGCGATTTTCATATGTTATTCAAACGCTAAATGTAGTAAGGTTAGTTGACATATCAGATATTCTTCACTCAACATATTCATCGACGATAATATCAGTATAACATCAGAATTGAACGTTTTTCATAGAATGATATCAAATCCGCACCAA
>JALJEE010000736.1:0-80995 GCA_023231475.1 Seison nebaliae | reverse complement strand
TAAGAAATTTAGGAATGCTGTAAGAGATCTAGTTAGAAGAGCTGAACAACAGAAATATCATGATATTATTTCAAGATGCAACTCTTCGAAATTCTGGTCTTTAATGAAGAAAAGTACCACCACATCATCGGATATTGAAATTGATAAATTCAAATGTTTCTTTGAACCATCTATGTTCGATCCCGATTTAGCCTATTGTCCGATTGACGTTTCGAATTCGCCTCGTCCATTTCTTTTGGTTACTCTTTCGGAAGTATGTATCTCAATGTCATCCATGAATGGGGAAGATGATGTCTGTTTATGTATAATCTCAAATCTGAATGAACGTTCGTTGGGTCTATTGGTTGATTATATCAATGAAATTCTTCTCGGGAACGTCGATTTCAATTTCTTAAGAATTTTCTCGATTGTTTCTGTCTATAAGGGTCATGGAAAATCTCTGTCCGATGTATCTTCTTACAGACCAATTTGCATTGCTAATGGTCTGATTAAGATTATTGAACAAGTTATAAAAAATCGTTACACATCCGAATTGTATTCCTCGGTATTTCAATTCGCTTATCGTGAAAGTTGCAGATGAACGTTACCTTTACTGATTCTTCTCCTTAAACTTTACTGATGCTAACAATAACTTATCCTTTAATTTATTCTGATTACATTCTCATTTGTGACATAATGTGAAACAATGTAAGGAACGAATTGTATTTATTAGTTCCAAGTTATCTGAGCGATGTATCGTTTGTAATCAAGAGAAATCAAAAATCTTAACTGACATTTCTCTTCCTTCCATTGATGGGGATATGAAAAAATTAATTGAGAAGAACGTAATTTTTCTGGATATGACAATTGATAATAAGAAGAAAAGCTTAGCGACGACCGATGAAATTAGATGTAAGTTTCTTAGATCTTTTTATCTGTTTCATCATCGTTGCAAATATTTCTGGATTGAATTGAAAATCAACTTATTCTTCACTTACTGTTGCGATTTTTATGGGCTAGCCGTTTCTTTGTCCGACACTAAAAAGTCGTTGCTATCTCTCGATCGTACAATTAATAGAGTAATTAGAATGCTTCTCGGTTGTTGTAAGGCTTATAACCTACAGGCCTACAATGTAAGCCATTTAATAGAGCATTTATGTTTTATATCTGCGGATTAAAAACCTTTCCTCTTCTCATTTTTTCAAAGATGTTTAAAAATAATTCAGTCTATTGAGGAATCTGATTTTTCATTTCCATCTTTTCTCCAGTGCAAAAATTTTTTCATTCCGGTTATCTTCTTTTGTTCTTATTATTCGATTGATGTTCCTGAATATTTCGATGAAGCTCTTTACATTTCTTCTAACTTCGATATTTATGAAATCGTCATTGGAAGAAAACTTATCACTGACAATCTGTACAGCGATCTATCTCATTTTCTTTTTAATTTACCCCGAGGGGATTTGATTTTAAAATAAAAAAAAAATAAGAATAATAGAAGGAAAATATCAAAAATAGAAGAAAAATATCAAAAATAGAAGAAAATTATCAAAAATAGAAGAAAAATATCAAAAATAGAAGAAAAATATCAAAAATGGAAGAAAAATATCAAAAATAGAAGAAAAATATCAAATATAAAACAAAAATATCAAAAATAAAAGAAAAATGAAGTGTTACGGGCTCGTTGAAGAATATAGTTTATTAGGAGCAGTAAAATATATATATGAACGAAAATGAGAATATAAAAGTCGATCCTACTCTGGAATCTTCCCAAGTATTTATAGTCCTCGAGGCTGTCCGAGGACGATGGGGGTGAGAGAGAGATGTACTAGTACGTTACAGAAGTACACGTACAAGATAGTAAGTACGAGTACTTCTTGTACAATGGTCTAAACAATCGATCCTTTGTGTGCGGTGCGTGAAGGTGTGAATAATATTCACACTGATAGTAAGGATGATAGTTTGGATGATTGATTGCACTTGACTGTGGAATGTACATAGCGCGTTAATGCGCTAACACTTACACTCCACAGACAATTGTCATTCGCATTCCTACAATATAATCAACCAATAGGCCCAATGAACGTTCATTCAAATTTGAGATTATACATAAACACGGAATTACACCGATTGATCAACAGTGGCGAAGATCGAAATTTTATTACATTTTTTTCTACTACTACTTTTATTTTTTCCTACTACCCATCTTCATCAATGCCAATTGATCGGGAATCTCTTACCGAATTACACCACCTGATCGATGCTGGCGATGATCGTAATTTTTTAAATTCTTTTTCCCATTTATCCCGTCGGGAATTTTAATAAATTAAATAATAACAAATTATAATAATAATTATTCCGACGAGAATTTTAATCAATAAATAATAATAATAAAATGGCAGGCTATTAAAAATGATGGAATGGATAAAATTTCCGTAATTCTCTACGCGAGAAAGATATCATTTAGTCAACATAATCAACAAAGGAGAAAAAATAAATGCGCTTGAACAGGAATCGTATATGAGTTGGAATGTAACGATTGTTTTGTCAAAATGACACGTAGCTTGATTTGATTGGAAACGAAGGAAAAATTTCGTGTGAAAATTAAACAATTACAATTTAATAATGAAATTGAAAATAATTAAAACATTATTTCGTGGGCACATTTGTATAAATAGCGATGTAAAGTGAATTAGAAACATAAAATTTTTTTTGTTTCATTCATTGTTGTTTTTTTCTTTCATTCTATCTATTTGGTTGTCCTTATGTTGAATGGTTGTGGAATTTTTGTTAGAAGTTGAATATGGTCACAATGTTAACTCCCAAATAACTTTCAGTTATTTAGCACTGTCGTTTCGGGGAGTTTCATATTTTTAGAGCCCAAACACATTGTGATAGATATAGACAAGTTCAAATTTTCCCTTATCATTCATTCAAATTATGTGTGTAGACTAAGGAGAATACGTGAAGGTATTTCGGATTTTCTAGACATATTTTACTTTTCTTGTGCTTTGTAGAATTACCCGACTTAGTTCAACTAAAAAGTTTCATTATTATATATAAAAATTAAAATTATATTCCGTTTCTTTCAATCGAATTTTAGGAGCCATTAGACAGTTCCATATGTTTCCCTTCAGTGGTCGAACGCAAGTGGATTTAGAGTTGAATCGAATGCTATTCCAATCCGTCCCTATCAATTCATGGGAAGACGACGAATTTAATAGTTTGGGGAGTGAAGCTGGTCTCAGCGATCCGGATGACATATTCCTTCCGCTTAAGGAATTACTGGGCGAACTAAATTTTATTAAATTTGACATCCTTCCTTATGAATCGTCAGGCGATTTCACTACTTTAGCATTCGAAAAGTTTACTTGACATAAAATAATTTTATTCTAATCACAATATATTCTGTAGCTACGAGAATCGTAAAGGAATTAACGATACGTTGAGTAAGGCGATATTAAAGGAAATGAGATTGAAGACTCGTCTACCACCGCTAAGAGAGAAATATCTAGTCATTTACGGAACAACGTCTAATGGACAACATTATACTTTTAATCTAGTCGATTTGGACGACGGTCGTTTCATCTTTATGGAATCGGTGAGACTATTGTATATGCACGACAATCATTATGCCCAATATCTAATGGAATTATTACAGGAGACGGCTCGAAATCAAACCCTTCAAACAACCAATCGAGCGTTCGAAAACCGGCAGACCGTCTGGAAATCATACTCTCCAATCTCGTCTCTACAGAGTGATCGATGGAATTGTGGTTTTTACGTTCTCATAAACTTCAAATTCTTCGCCCATCGTATAATGACGATTTTCAAAAATCGCGAATTGTACCAATTGAAATTTAGGATGGCTTATGAGATCCGGCGCAATAAATTATTTCCCGTCTTTTCCCAATAAAAACCATCTTTTCCATTTTCAAATAAAAATATCTCCAATGTTAAATCCATATTGATTGAATAATTTTCTCTTTCATTCTCAACAACAACAACAACAACATTGTCAAGAGAGTTTATTTGTTGATGATGAGAAATTGATTGATATATTGAACGAGGAGATTTTGATTTTAAATAATTTAATTAACCTTCTTTTTTTTCAGTTTCGTTTCTCTTTCTCTGTACTAAAGTACAATCTGTTAGATGTTTATCATACGATACTTGTTGATTATTTATTATTTAAGTTTTAATTAATTAAACGAAATGAAATTAACAGTAAAATAATTGTAGTTAATTGGAATTTTGGATATCATATATATAATATAGATATGGTTGTGGGAAAGAGAAAGTTCTTATTTAATATCGCATTGAAATCGTTTCTCCATTTCCATATATAGTTTAACAGACATTCTCCAACGTTATCTCCATCATAAATAATTCATTCAACGATACAATTAATTATTTAATTAACAGACTTACCCGAATTGAGTGTGACGAAAAGTTTCTTAATTTTATTTATATATGAATTATTTATATTAATAATAATTATAATTTATAATTATTTATTATAAAATCAAATTATCTCGGAATAAATTGAGAAATAAATAATAAAATAATAATCATTAAACATTTCAGGAAAACTTGATGATTATCGAAGTTTCAATTACATTCCCAATCGACGTCACTCCGATATCGATGAAGAATTGAATTATTTACTTTATCCTTCAATTCCACACTTCTTATGGAAAGATGGATATAATGAAATTTGCAGTGATTCAAAATTGAATCAACCTGATTTCGTTTATGTTCCCATAATGAAATTACTTTCCCAATTGTCTTACATTAAAGTAGGAACTCTTGAATATGAGATTTCGTACGGTTTTACTTCAAGAATTGTCGATTTGTTATTTCTCTCTTTCATAATGAAAATGAAAGAAATGAATAATTATCAGGATGTCTTTAGACTTCGACGAATTATTCAATGATACGAAAACTATAAATTTAATGAATTCATTTGTACCTGCGCTAACCACCTCCGAATTTCAAATTTTCAACCAACGGTTTTTGGCGTTCTTCGGAACTCTCGACGCCGGTTTACATTACACGTTACATGTTCTCGATTTAGATGAGGGATATTTGATATCGTTCGAATCGATCAAATACTTCCCGCGACTCAACCACATGTATGTGGAACGACTCGTCCAACTACTACAAGAAACGGCGAAGAGATTGAACATCGTGACAAATTTTAAAGCGTTCGAAAATAAAAAGTTCGAATGGCAACTGAAATATCCTCACACGTCCGAACAGAAAGACAATACGAATTGCGGATTTTATGTGGTGATGAATATGAAATTTTTTTCTCATCGAATTCTCACCAAATTCAAAAATCGGGCAATTCTCCAATTCAAATTCTTAACCGCCTACGAAATACTCCGAAACAAATTATTTCCTTTAGGAATTCCAGTTTATTAATTTTCATCATTATATCACAACTAAATCAACTAAAATAGATTATTCAAAGTTTTATGATAAAACTTTTATCGTAATTTTTATTAAAAATGGATTTGTTGAAAAATTTCAATTTTTGTTGATCGTTCTCATCCGTTTATGGCGAGTGATAAGAGATGTCGATAAAAACGAAATTATTCAACTTTCTGTCTTATTTCAAATGGAAAAAATTTGTATTATATTTTAAATTAATTTTTTTTGAAATTTCTGATATTTTTATATAATGATTCTGATATAATATAAATGGAAATAATAAATGTCCTCAGGAATATTATGAAAAGCATAAAAGAAGCTTATTTCAAAAAAAAATTTCTCTTTCACCGAATATTTTCAATTTTTTGACATTTCGTCAATTCGACGCACTTCTCAACACTTCCATTAACTCATCCGTTTTCTTTTCCATTCTCTCGAGTTGTTTCGTCAACTCTTCGTTGTTCTTCTTTGTCAATTGTTGTTGAGCTTTCAATCGACTAATCATAAATTCGTGTTCAGCTCCTTTCTCATTAATCGTTTTTATGGTTTCCAACCGTTTTAGGATGGAATCGACAATTGGCACTTTCTCTTTCCATTCTTCGAAATGTTTCAATAAACAATTAACTTTTTTATTCGTCGTAGCTGTTGTTTGATCTTCCGTAATTTCTTTTTGTTCTTTATTCTCATATAGTGAAATGATGGAACGTAATTGAGATTCGACGGAAACGACAACATTCACATCGACCATTCGTAACTGATTATGAATGATGCTCAAAATATCCGATAAGGAATGATTGGGATATTGCGCTTCTAAATTTTTGTTACGTCCCACAATCTTCGACAAGTCTGTTAATCTCTCCCATAAACTGTTCAATTTGGACAATTGTTCATTCTCCAAATTACTGGTAATTTCACAACAATTTTCTTTAAGTTTCTTCAACATTTCACTTTCTTCTTTTTCATCTGTTAACTCGGATAATATTCTTTTCAAATTCTCTATCGACAAAACAGTTTGAGAATTAGATAATGTCGATTCTTTCATGATCTCTTCATTTTCGTGCACTAATGGTGCACATTCTTCATCTAAAGCCATTGTCTTTGCTGTCATATCTAATTGATCGATTGTCTCTTCCAATTTCTTATAATCATCTTCAGTTAATTCCTTCTTATAATTATCCTCAACAATCTGTTTTTTCGAAAGATTTTTCAAATTTAACACTTTCAATGAATTCACTTCGCATTGTAGACGGAGAATCTTCTCCACTAAATTCTCGTCTTCGTTATCAGTTCCTTTCGATAAATAAATTCTTTCTGGTCCCGAATATGTTCGTTGTGTAAACAGATGTGCTACTCCAGTTTCATCGATTGGTAATCCGTCACCTAATACGAATTTCATTCGAGCAGTTTTCATGTCGATTGTAGAATCGACTAAACCGTCCACATTCGTATTTCTTGTTGGAAGGGTAGAATTTATCGGAATTATATCCGGAACGCTCTCATAAAGTGTCGGTTCATCTTCCAAATTTCTTGTCACATTCATCTCAACCACAAAATAATTATCTGATTTGAATAAACTGTATGAAAAGAAAATTTTTAAAAATTATTATGAAATTAATTCAATTAAAAAAAAAGAGAGAAGGACCAATCTCATTAGGTGAATTCACCCAAAACGTGTAAATTACTCTGATTTAGAGATGATCAAAGGACATGAATGAATTATTATTAATCGTTTCAGATGCACAATAGGAAAACGAATTATTCCCGCCAGTCATTAATTTTTCTTCAAAAAATATTAAATAGTAATAAATAAAATATTTTAAATCCACTATACAACACTTTTTTGAGAACGGAAAAACATTTTCCCAAACAAATAGTTAGCGTTAGTAAAAATTATTTTGAATAATTTTAAACTTTTTTTAAAAAAATGAAAAATACATATGATAATAAAAAACTATTTTATTCAATAGTTACGAACTTAAATTCTGAAGTTCTGTCTATTTTGAATTAGTATTTGTTAATTAAAATAAATGGATATTTATTTATTCAGTTTCAGGAAAGAAGAACGAGGATTAGAAAAAATTCATTCTCTAAAATAAATTGCAAGTGATCTGTACTCATTTATCTTTTCTTTTTTTTCTTTCCTCCTCCTGCTTATAATTCTCAAGAAGAAATTCCTTTAACGAAAAAGAAGCAAGAAACTATTCAAATTATGGCAATAAGCGAATCTGATAAGCATGATTCACTGACAAAGGAAATTATACATTATCATGAAAATGCACAACAGCCGTTAACTGAACATATCCACTGTCTATTGAATTTAATTACACCGAAATGTTTTAAATAATCTAATTTTCAATCAAATTTGTTGTTTTCTGTTTGCAATCGCATTTACTTCCAACAACAAATTGTGCTATTGGCGATTAAACCTAATCTTGTGCAGAATTTTAGGGCTTCATCGTTATAGTTCGTATTTTCAAAGATATCCCAAGAATTAAGAATTAATTCGGAAACTTCTTGGTTAGTTTGAATGAGAGGAACTAAAGTTGTTTACGCTGGTGGACGAGGCATTATCGAAAGTTATAAAATGGACTTATCAGGACGAACTTGTTGTGAAGAATAAGAGAATAAGTATCAGGCTTATTTCAAAAACTTAAATTTCAGAGGCAAACATCAAAGGAGTATATTTCTCTTTTTTGCCAAAATAGAACGATAAGCTTATGTATAGAAAGCGAAAAAGACAATATGGATTTTTTCCCCTTCTAAAATCAAATCGTTTTTTTCTTATAACTTTTCGTTATCGTTTGGACACCATTACGAGTTACCCTGTAAGGAAGTAGTTTCAACCTCATCGTGTTAAGAACAGCTTGAAAGCACAATTGAACAACATGAAAAAGTTTTAGTCAACACGTCAATGTGTGCTGTATATCTTTGAAAATAGTTTTACTATTTGAAAGGACGAACAGAATCGTAATAACGGTCAAAAAAATCAATCTATCTCTCAATCGTCACAATCCTAAAATTAGTTGTATTCAAATTCTTCGTTGTAGGAAAAAATGAGAAATAAATAAGATTATATTGACTTTAGACACAGTTAAGTCTATATTATAATTTAAGATTTACCTTAAAAATTATTCATTTAATTGATGTCTATCTCTAAAAACTTTTTATTTCATAAAAGAAAATGATTTCAAATTATGTCTGGACTCGAACCGAAGTGTGAACTAGATTCATTCATTTAACAGATTTGGTACATCCTGTATCTGTATAGAACTTATTATCAATTTGGATTGTTTTGTATCTAAATGATTAGAGGAATTGAGTTTTATGTTTTTTGATTTATTCATTCATGTTTGCATGTGAAGTAAATGTTTGTGAATGCACATACGTGTCATTCATCCTACCCAACCTATACACGTTGCATTAGACATGTAGATACACGTGTAAATTGATGATTTGTATGTAGTGCAATAAAAATGTATTAAAATAAATTTGAGATAGATGATCCAATTAATTATTGACACGTTGCATGAGAGTGCATACATCGATTATAAATAGAACATAAATAAATGAAATATTTTAATTATTCTTTATACAAAGCATTTCACATTTGATGGGAATTATTGATTCGAGTCGCTCGTCTTTCGAAACTCGGATCAGTATTCCTTATACAGCAGAACAGAAGAAGATATCAAATGTCTGGTGGAAAAGAATCATTCAGTTAACTTCATTCTGTATCTGATGAAACATGAAAATCACAATTATCAGATCAAGTCAATTCAGATAGTCTACAAATATGTTATTTGGTATTCTATTAAACATAGGGACGATTTGAAGCGTAGGTTGAAAGACTACCAAAAACAATGGTAAAAGGAGGTTATCCCGGACATTTCTCTTTCCTAAGGACATATAAAATAAAGGAAACTATTCTCGATTTCTTTTTCCCATCTTGAAAATTTACTTCCTTTACTTTCAGATTTGGGCAAAAGAAAAAAAAATCGGGAATGGTTTCCTTTTTTTCATATTTCCTTAGGAAAGAAAATGGAAAGCGATAACAAATTTGCTGTGACGAAAAGAAGAAAAGGGTTGAATTTATGGAAACAGCAGATTCTCATCCAAAAAAGCCAATTATAGACCCGATCCATCGAAAGGAAAGAATAATGTGAACTGAAGAAAATGGTCTCCCAACAATACAAATGTAGCACTAGACTCCTAAGAAGTGAAAGACAAACCTTCAACGGAACAGATTTGGATGAAAAAAAGAATACATCGCTGCAGAATTTGTTTCAAATACGATTGAGAGTTGGTGAAGAGAATGGTCGAATATCCATCGACGAATCGAGAAAGAAGAATTGGAATTGGACGAACGATTAATATTTATCTTCCTAATATTTGAGAGATTGCGAAAAAGATATTTGTACTGTCTTGAAAATGATATCTGACACATTTCCTCGTGACTCTGGGGAATGCTTTCCGAAACATGATCTAAACAATGTGTTGATGGATGTTTAAGATGGAAGATCGATAAGAAATATGATTGTATTATATTTAAATTAAACTCACATTTTATCGTTTAATTATAAATTTTTCAAAAAAAAATAAAAATTTATAATATACTGTTGAGATATTTATTTCAAAAGAGATTAAAAGAGAATTTATGGAAACTGACTTGTGAGAGATAACAGAATAAGAAAAGAATAATAAATTGAATAAATCAAATATTTCATTATCACTTGCTACACATCCCTTCTATTTTATTCCTTTATACCGAAATAAAGTGTACTCCTTCAATTGTTTCCGCGCAGCCCACTGCTAACACATATTCCTCCATTTCCACTTTGGTTTCCACTCCAACAACTCAATCAGGTTTCTTCGTCTAGTTTTCGCCATGTCAATTATAAAATTACAATAAAATTGCGACCGAATACAATGTCAATGAATTAATATCACCATCAGAAAAAATTTCTTTTATGTTGTTCAACATTGGAGATAAATAATTCTCCAAAAGATTAAACGGGTAGCAATTTACCACCAGTAGATTCTAATTTAATTATATCGATATACAAATTAAAGTTTAGAATAAAGAGTTTAACTGCAAGTAGATTTTCTAATTTTTTTAATCTTGACGATGTATTATGTTTATTCTGAAATGTTTCGATAATCCTTGATTTTTCCGTACTTGACAGTTCTTCGTATTTTTCCCTACATTTTCGAGACTGCCGATGCCTTTAATATTTTACGATAAATTTAAGCATTTTCTACGCAAACTTTTTCAAGACAACATAGACATAAAAGTTTTCTCTTACATTAGTTAAAGTTCGGAACATGTTGGATAGAAAATTGAACTTTTATCGAAAATGAATGTTCCCAACTTTACAACGTCTTACCATAAGTAGAAATTTCCTATGACTGACCGTAAGGGAGGAGATAGATCAAACAATGCTCAATTGTCCAGATTGGAATTTTCAAAAAAAAAAATAAACAAATAATACTTGAAGATAATAACGTTTTATTAATATTATCAATGAAATATTGGATTTGGAAAAAAGTTTCAGGGAGTATTATTTTTGATAAAGACTATAGGAATAAACAACATTTGAGCGGAGAGAATGTCGTTCAACAAAATTTTTTAAAACTTATCCAAACTCATAATTAAACTCAAACTAAATTTTGTTAGATGGTAAATGAACACTGAAACTAAATATGAAGTGGAAAGTATTAGTCATGAGATTTGTTGATGATGTTGATGGTTAGTTTGTTTATATGTTGAAATGAGGATTTACTTGAGTATTTGTTTGGAAAAGGAAAAAATATGTATTTGGACATGACATACATTTTAATTGGAAAGCTTCGAGTATTCGACAAAATCTTTTCATAAATTGTTTTTCGATTGTTTTCCTTTTTCTCCAATGGATTGATGGTTTTGACGTCAAATGTTTTCCATTCGTCTGATATGAGAGAAAGAAATGTGAAGGAATCAAATGAAAGTTCTTTGGATGAGTAAATGGATTGAGGGAGAATAAGCTCCGAATTCTAAGATGCTCTCCATTCATTTGTGATGATTATTATTCCAGAACTAAAAGCAGTTAAGTAGAGGAGATGGGATTTATCATGAGATATTCTGGAAGTAAATGATGAAATTTGAGTTTTGAAAAGAATTTCCTTCATGAAAAAAGTGATGGAAAAAAAAAAAGGATTCTCTTTCCTCTTCATTCAACGATGTTATTTCTTATTAAAATTAATCATAAGAAACGATATTATAATTTCGTTGTTGTTCTTGTTGTTGTTGGGTGTGGGCATTGGTAAACAATTAATTATAAATCGAATCGGTTTATTACCATCTAAATTTTATGGAGTTCTCACTCAAAGAAATCAAACGGAATTCTATTCGATTCTAAAAGAAACACCATTTCTCGTGATTGGTGTTAGTGGAATTAATGCATTGAATATATTCTCATCAACATTCTTATATATCAAATTGAGAGAGTTTCTTGTGAGATATTCATCGGAAAGATATTTCCATAATCGTCAATTTTATTATTTATGGTTGATGAATAGAAAGAATGAATCAATAACTATCGATCAGAAATTCACACAAGATATCGATAAATGGTCGAAATCTTTCTCAGAAATCATCGAGAAATTTATCGTTTTACCTGGTGTCCTCATTTATTATACTCACAAATCATATGAGACTAATGGATTCATTGCTCCAATTGTTATTTATTGTACGTTCATTCTCTCCACAATTCTCAATCAATATTTCATTAATCTCATGGCAATTTTAGTGGAAAAACAAGAGAAATTGGAAGGTGAATGGCGAGGACATCATCAATTGATTCGAGAGGAATCTGAATCGATTTGTCTCAGTGGTGCCACTGTTCTCGTGAAGAATCAGACGAATAATTCATTTCGTTCTTTGATTAATTGTCTTTATTATTATTCAATGAATCAATTTCTTTTGAATTTTTTGAGAAATATGTTCGATTATACGGGCGGAATCATCAGTTATATTATGATTGGAATAACTTTATTTCTTACGGATAAATGGAATGATATTCCATCAGAAAAACTTCCTGTTTTAATTAGTTCTTATTCATTCTATATTATGTATCTCATCAATCAATTTTCTTCACTTGAATCATTGTCAGAACAATCGGCTATATTAGCAGGTTGTACTCATCGAATTATTGATTTATTTCAATACCATCATAATACAAATAATGATAATAATAATAATAATAATAATAATAGATTGAGATATGAGAATAATTTTATTAGAAAACATGATAAATTAATCGATTATTGGAATGAACATACGAATAATAATGTGACGTCATTAACTCTCTTCAAATTCGATGTTAATTATCAAAATCAATTATTGATTGGAAATATCAATATGAAATTTGTGAGAGGACGATGTTTAATTAAAGGACCGATTGGTTGTGGGAAGACGACATTCGTTCGACATCTCGCTGGTTTTCAATATCCAATCATTGGAAATTCCATTATTAATTCGTCACAATCTTTCGAAAATATTTCCAACAATTCTATTTCACTTAACAAGACATCTTTCATTATTCTACCTCAACGACCCTTTCTCAATCCCTCCACATTATATCAACAATTATTTTGTGTCAATCATTATCATTACGGTAATTCATTAAATTCCTGTAATTCGGATAGTTCGGTTTGTGTCAATCTCAAACGATTCCTCAAACACGATAAATTCGATGAGGAATTTTATCGAAATAGTTTACTTCAACGAATTATTGAAAGAAAAGAGAAACCACTTCCATTCATATTCGACAATGAGATAGAAGAAGAATTAATTCGATTGAAATTAAAAGTGGAGAATATTCTTCATCATCTCGGTTTATTGACGACCATTCACTCCATTATAAATGACGTCAATTCAACTGAAGTAGTCGATTGGACTCAAGTCCTTTCACCTGGACAACAACAATTATTGACAATTGCTCGACCTCTATTGATGAATCCTCATTTGTTAGTGATGGATGAGGCGACCAATTCTTTATCAGAAGACGAAGAAAAAATCGCTTATCGATTATTGAATGAAACTGATATCGATATCATTTTGACAATTGGTCATCGAAATAATCTTCATCAATTTCATGATACTCATTATGAAATAATCGATAAGAAATTAGTGGAGATTATATCTCCATCTTCATTAACTCATCCTCATTACCATGACAACGATGAAGATAAAAATTAAAATTAAAAGTGGTTCATGAAAATGAATGAGTAAATTTATTAATTATTAATGATGATTAGAGAGAGAGGGGGGGAAGCAGCACATTTGTTTATCTAATGAAAATAAATGAATGTTTATTAAACAAAATCTTCAATTCAACTTCATATCATTATCATCATCATCTCTTTCATTTTCAATACTTTACAATTTATTCACAACAGAAAAAACTTTGAATTATTTAATTGTTGAAATGTGAATTAAATTGTGAATAGAAAAGTGTAGAGACAACCAAGTCGTTTTCACGTGACAAATTGTTGTTGGATTCTCTCCTCCCAAACTTTTATCAGACCAGATTCATATTTATCAGTTTTACCATCAAATTATTTATAGTAAAAAAAAATTTCTTTTTATTAAATTTCTCGCAATAATTTCTTTCTTTCAGATGGACACCTCTCTTTTTTTTTTTTTTTTTTTTGGGAAGTTCATAAAATTTCCATATTCAAATTCCATTCCATTCTAAATATTTTTTCTTTCGATTTCCAATTAGATTCACATTTCTGTTTCCCAATCATGAGATATATTTTACTTTCATTTCTTCTTTATCTTCCACTCCTCCACGTCTCTCACGCGACTGACGTCGATTGCACGGTGGGACCAACCGCTTGGTGTTCCTCCATCGATGCGGCAAAAGAATGTGGTGCGATGCGTCACTGTATCCAAACCATCTGGTCGAAGAATCAACTTTTTTCAAATGGGAAAAAAGTTTTAGAAAATTTTTTTTTATTTTTTTTTCATTTTCATATTTCAGTCATCTATTTGTTCGTCATGTGAAGATATTGTGGAGAAAATTCGAAAAGCATTAGAGAAACCTCAATCAGAAGTTTTGTTTGATTTTTCTCAGTCAATTTGAAAATTCTCCATTTTTTCCAGAAAGAAATTAAAGAGATTCTTCTCGAATTATGTTCTGTTATACCGATCGCTTTGATGAAAGACGAATGTTCGTCAATAGTGGGAAAGAATGTGGATGAAGTGATTGAAATTATTCTCGCTAATATTGCTCCAAGTGTAATCTGTCGATTGATTCATGTGTGTCCGAAGAATGATGAGAAATTGACGAAACATATCGTTCAATTGAAAAAAGTTCCAGTTCTACCAAAAATGTTGAATCCAATTAAATCTCAAAAATCAGTTCGATTCTTCCCAATTCCATTCTCCACATTTTTCTCGTAGGAAGACGTTTGTCAATTCTGTCAATGGTCAATGAACAAAGTGAAAAGTTTCATTAACGACGTGAAAACTGAGAAGGAATTAGAAGATAATTTACAACAATTATGTAATTATTGTCCGAAAACAGACGAAGTTCATTTTATTCTTTTTTTTTTTTTCAATTTCATTTTTCATTCCAGTGTAAATCATCAATTCATCGACATATTTCTGAGATTTTTCTGGAATTGAAGAAAGATTTCGTTAGGAGATCTTCAAAATTCTCATTCTCATTCTCTTCTTCCACATTTTCCAGAGTGATACAAAGAAATTATGTTCATTTATGTCGATGTGTCCAAAAGTAGCATCATCATCATCTTCCGTCTCCAAACAGCCAATTGTCAAAGTTATTTTTTCTTGTCAATCAAATCATTTTTCAACGATGACGGAAAAATTTAATTTTTAAAATTTTTGCTCAATTTCTTCTGCGCTGAAAATTAATCGATTTTTAAATTAATTTCAGGAGAAATTGTTCGATTTGCTGAACATGAAAGAAGAAAATTTAGCTGCATCACTTTGTCCGAAAGTGTTCCAAACTCTCCAAAGAGCCACAATTGTCGTCAGTATTTTATCGGAAAATATCTTTTTTCTCCATTTTCTTTCCCTAGAAAGAAGTTTTTTCTATAAATATTTTTTTTCAAAAATTTTCCTCCGCCAAAATGGATCAGCAGCTGAATTTCTATCCATCTTCTTTTCTTTTATAATTCCTTCATCCAATTCCTTTACAGTCATCATACGGAAATTTAGAATGTGATTTCTGTCAATTCGTCATCTCCCAAATCAGTTCAATCCTCAATTCGACCAATTCATCAGTTTATTATTTTTATTCGATTTCCCTTTTCCACATATCTGATTATAGGAAGCTGTGTTACATTATATCGAGAAAGAAGTTTGTCCGTTCACGAAAGACGTCCAACAAGTTTCATGATTATTCTAATGGAATTATCAATGAGATTTTTGTTTTAGTGTAAGAACGAAATCGAATTTTATGGAAAGACAATTATTAAATATATTGAAAGTGGATTGGTTAATTTGAATTTGTTGAAATTAAGTTATAAATTTCTCGTTTCAGGATCCGTTGCAGATTTGTCAGAAATTGAAGATTTGTAAAACAGGATCGATGTCAATTGAAGCGATAAATGTACATCAATTACCAGAGAAGAAGACAAATGGAATTCTTTGTCCATTCTGCGTTTTGGCGGTGACGGAAATGCAAGATTTATTAGCGAAGAATTTGACAGATGTTCATTCTCTTCTTTTATGTGATTTTTTTTCAAATTTCTATTTCTCTTCTCTAGCAAGAGATTTTGAATGCGATAAAATTAGATTTATGTAATCGATTACCAATAAAAGAAGGAAAAGAAGTTTCTCTCATTTAACTTCATTTCAAAATTTATTTTTTTCTCCTTTTTTAGTGCAATATTACGGTGGATACATATGGAGAAAAAATCATCACATTCTTAGTGAATGGAACTGTTGGAATTTGAATTTTTTATAAAATTTCACTAATTTCTATTATAGACACCACAGAAAGTGTGTCAAGATTTACGAATGTGCTCATCCTATATTAAGACAATAATACCGATAAAGAAAACCGTTAAATCTTCTTCCGATTGTTTCATGTGTAAGATGATGGTGAATCAAGTAAAGATTGCGATGGAATCAAATAAGACGATGGTAAATGAAAAGATGATTGAAAACAAATCGACTCGCTATCAAATTGAGTTTTTTCTATCTCTTCTCTCTCTCATTTAGCTGCTGTCCATTCATTTTCATTAGAACTATATATTGATTTATATAATAATTTCTTATAATTTTACATCATTTTCTTCTTTATTTTAGGAGGACGAAATTAAATTTGTTCAAGAGAATCTTTGTATTCATTTGGGTAAGGCAGAGAAAGCTGTTAATTTCTCTTCTCAATCTCATCATAATCATTTCTTCCAAATCAGTGCAATGATAGTATTCGAAAATATGCGCCAGAAATATCGAAATTGATCGAAAATAAAATGGTTCGATATTTTTGTTTTAACACAAATTTTTTTTATTAAAAATTCTATAGAACGCTACAGAAATTTGTGAGATATTGAAAATGTGTGAACCGAAAGAAGAGATAAAGAAAGAAATAAAATTGAAACCAATCATCAATTCTTTCAAAACTACCGATCAAGTGAATGGTGAAGGTTGTGCAATCTGCGAATTCGTAATGAAAGAAGCAGCTCAATATATTTCAGCCAATTCTTCCGAAGTTTATTTGATAGTTTAATTTGACTAAAATTTCAATTGTTCAAATTCAGATTGAAATAAAGAAAGTTTTGGATTTCGTCTGCTCACAAATGCCCTCGACAATTTCGAATGAATGTAAAGCATTTGTCGACGAATATGAAGAATCAATCGCCACATTGATCAGTATGGAAATTGACCCGAAAAAGATTTGTACATTTTTAGATTTGTGCTCAAAGAAAACATCAGTGCACCAACGAGAAAAGATCGTTCTGGAGAAAACGTCGATAAGTGGACCGTTCTGCGGTTTCTGCAAATTGGCAGTCGATTTAATTAACAAAGAATTAATGGAGAACAAAACAGAACATGAAATTATTGAAGCTTTAACTAACTTGTGTGACTTGTTACCGAAAGCTGACCAAAGTACTTGTGTGTCATATATAGACGAATATGCTCCATACGTTCTTCAACTCGTCACTCAAATGGATGATCCAGAAAAAATTTGTGAAACGATCAATCTTTGTGGAGCGTCGTCAACTAATCAACATTACATCGATGCCATTAAATCGATGCCATTGAGTGTGAAGAGTTGCGGTCATGGTCCAAAATTCTGGTGTAAATCAGAACAATCAGCCAAACTATGTGATTCCCAATCTTTCTGTAAGAAATTTTACGGAAACTAAAAGAAAAAATTTTAAAAAAATTGAAATTTTAAGAGAAATTTCTATGGCAATTTTTTTTGAAGAAAAAACTTTTAGAAACTTTTATTCTTCATTTTTATTCATACAATATTTCCTTTAACGAACAATTTACGAAAATTTTTCCAAATTTCCTTGAATTATTTAAAATTTATATTTTATTCAATGAAAATCACATAGGTCCGTGTCATAGACATTTATCACCAAATTATCATGAAAATTACTTCGTGTAATTAAGAAGATTTCTTTATTTATTTTCTAATATCATCTTTTCGCCTTCTTCTTTTAGCATTCCTCATCGTCATATCATCGATTCTATTCAATAATTCACTGAAGTCTATTTGTCGTTAATCTTTTCAAAATTTTTTAAATTAAAATTTCCCAATTTTTTGAAATTTTTTCTACAAAAAATTTATTCAATTTCCATCCTCCACTTACATTTTCCAAAACTGGAAATATCTTTTCTGTTATTCGATTGTTATTATGGTGAATATTCACAAATCCCAAATGCGACGAACAATTACGAGCTAAACTTCATTAGGGTTCAAATTTCGGCTCATTTCCAATTATGGTTTTTTTGATTTATATTCTAAAACCTTTTATTTTGCATTAATGGCTGGGCGGGTAATATTTCGGGTAATGTCAATGGCCCTCAAATTATAGATGTTCTAATGAAAATTTCGAGTTTCGAGTTCTTCAGTTATAGTTGAAGAAAATTAATGAAATATTTTACAGTTCTTTTCATTTTTTTCCATTTCAACAATTTTTTCATTACATAGTGCGACACAAAAATGAACTACCTTATTACATAGGTTTTTTAAAATCTATTAGATGAAGAATTTGACGCCGATCATCATGGTACTCTTACTTTTCTCCTCAGAATTCGGATAAGAAAGTTATGGAGCTCTAAAAGTTTTGGGCACTTTAAGTGCATTAATTTAAAGAAAATTAAAATTTTAAAATTTTATTAACTTGAGAAATATCTACTTTGTATAAAAAACCAAACTGTAATATCATGTGATTTGAAATAGTCGAAACTAAATAACAATGTATGCTAAATTTTGCTTAATATTGCCAAAAAAAGTTTTTTTTTGAAGTTTATATTTGATTTTCGTTGTCAGAATTTTTTTAAATTTGGAACAAAGATAGTTTATCCCAAAGAAATTGTATATTCGAAATTGGAAATAAAATTACTATTTATTACTATTAAATTCTTCATTCGGTCTATTCTTTAATAAAAAACAATCCAAAGAAATTAAAATAGTGATGGAGAGACCGTTATACAATTGTTTATTCTATTAATTGGAAGAATATTGTGATGCAGAAAAAAGAAGGAAACTCTAAAAATTTTAAATTAAATAAACAATTAAATTTCACAAACTTGTTTGATTCTTTAGTTTTTTTAGAATTTTTAGATTCATCTATTTTATTGTAGTATTATGTGTTAATTTAATGTGTACCGTTACCATTGTCCTATTGTGTTCTCCCACACAACCTTATAATAAAAAATCAGTCATTCTCTAATTTTATTCATACCATCTCTTTTATTATCATTCGTCAACTACATATAGTGATCAAACAATAAATTTGAACAATCTATTAAACAAAAAAAATTTTATAAAAACATATTCATTTCATAATTATCGAATTATATTATACTCTTGTGATATTGAATTCGAAAATTTAAGAAATTTTCACTTTTACCAAAAAAAGTTTTATTTCTTGAAAATTCTTTGATAAAATAATGAACTTTTTCCTTTCTTATTTATTAAAATCAGTTTCATTTTCGGTTTTCGGGATTATTATTGTTGTACTTCCGGAAAATTTTTTAAAGAAAATTTGTTGAGTGATTCGAATGAATTATCCTCAAATATTCCCTACTAGACATTCCACAAACAACTGCAGTTGTTGATAAGTAGAATAATTGTGTAGTACTACGGGAAACCATGTCGAATTTGGTTTTTTTTCGGTTTATACGTTTTATATTTTTGGTCGATGAGGAAGAATTTGTGAAAACCTTGGAGCCATTCCCTTTCTCATCTGATTCGTCTTCATTAAATGCTCCTTAGTTCATTCACCTTCTTCTTCTTCTTTTCTTCCCCAATTTACTTCTTTTTTAGTTCCTTTATTATCGTCATTCGTTTCATTCTCAATTCAATGAGTTCTTCAGAAGGGAGAAAATATGATTAGCAGAATATAAAGAAGAAATATTTAATCGTTCTCAAGGTGTATTTATTCGATATGAAATAAAACAATATCGATATATGAATGTTCTCCCAACCAAATCGAAACTTTTTCTTTATCAATTCCATTATATACACCTGTGTTCATTCATGTTTGCATGTGTATGTGTGAAATGAAGTTCCGAAAGTTCAACAAGAGGAAATGACTCAACTTCATCAAATGATTTTCAATAAGAAAATAAATAAATTGTTTTGCATTTCTCACACATCATTCACTTTAGTTTCTACCAATTCTCTCAGTCGTCATACCAGATGTTTTGTGGAAAACGGAAAACGATCAATTAAACGTTTATACTATGTTAATTGGAATTGGTGAATTAAAAAAGTTTGTTTAAATTAGGCTCATTCACTTTCCTCAATTTCCACCCCCACCCCGAACCAAAAACATATCGGTAGCATTCAGTAGTTCATATATAATTTTACATGATTACTATCAAATTGCTGCGGTTGTATCGTGAAAGCGGAAGTGTGTATTATCAATATTAATTTGTATGTGAACTAATCGTTATATTTAATTTTCGAGTAATTCAATATATGTTTTTATGAATGAACAATTTCACCAAAACTCGAATTCCTTATTCGACTTCTTTTTTGATTAATACACCAATCATTCTTGTTCTGATGATGAGATTGAATATGTAACTAGAAAATTATCAAATAGAGTGGATAATTGTGGAAGTTCGTTTTTCCAAGATAATTTTTGTTCTTCGACCCAATTCGAAGAATTGGCAATTCGTTTATATGAGAAGTTGTTTAAAGATGTTTAATCGACATAAGTTACTATTATCTGAGGAAATGGTTTATTATAAGAGTATTTATAGTGTCTTTCTCACCCGACTTGCCGTCCATATATAGGAGGGGAGGGGAGAAAGTTGCGAGTTGAACTCTCCATTTTAAACTGAGAAGAAAGTGGAATTGTTGTTAAGTTTTATATTTTCTTCCGGATCACCATAGTGAAAGAAATTGGTCTTAGCACATAAACACTAACGACAATAAATGAAATATCGATAGATGAGGATGTTTCTTACATGAGATGGTGTGCATGTGAAAGAACGAAATGGAATACTAGTACTGGTAATGGAATAAAAGAATTAATAAGAGCAATTGCCACAATAATATCAGTTGTCATTCCTTAAAATTCTTTCGACAACTCGCACACACATACACACACACACACACATACACACACATACACAAAATGACACTATCATCCTTCCCATCCTGAGAATTGTTTGGAATCGATTTCGAACGATTTTTATATCAGTTTAACCGCTTGTCTATTTGGGAAGGAAGGAGAAATTTCTGATAGAAATATATATTATTCGTATTATTATTCATTTTCTCCATTTGTCGAAGTTGAGAGGAAAACCGATTCATTCGATGAACATTCCCATAAAATCGTTGAGAAGAAGATTTTATGTTTCCACAAAAACAACCAACTAGCATCATCATCAACATTTATAGTTGTCAATGAATGAGTGAAGGTGAAAAAAATCATGAAAAAAGAAGGAGACATTTGATAATTTATTTTTGATTATCTGATTAATGATTCCTAATTAATTCTTCAATACCAATTTCAAAAGAAATTTATTCATCAAATCGTTCTTTTATGATTATCTTGTTGTTGTTCATGGAAATAAGGTCCACCCCCTCTGTCAAACCATTTCAGTTCTATTACCTCAATTAAAAAGGTATTTCATATAACTGGACTACCTCTCTCCCACTCTTCCATAATTCGATCAGTTCGATCGAATAATTATCAGGAAATAAATTCAAAAAATTTCTTCTTTTTTCTCATCAATTTGTCAGAAAGCCTCAAAATGTCGCCCAAAAATCCAGAGGGAGGTAAAGTTAATGAACCATCATCTGGTGCTATTACTGATAATGATAATGATGACGAGGAATTTACTGATAATGAAAAGAAAACTAATAAAAATAGTGGAGGTAAAAGATCTCATCCACCCAATCCAATAAATGCACATGCAATTTATAGTCAGAACTTATATAAAAGGTTAGACATTCGCTTGAAAATGTTTCACGTTAATAAACATTGAAATTATTCAGTTGGACAGATGCTGATAAGAAGACGAAGATATCCAATACAGATTTTATGTCCAATGAACTTTATTCAAATAGTCATAACGGGAAGAGTTATTCGTTAAAGAATGATGAAATTGAAATTAAATCAAAAAAACGTTTCCGAGTCTGTACACTCATAGCTCTGCTGGCCATAGCTCTTACACTAGTCATTGGAGCAATCATTCTAGGAATATTTCTTAGTTAGTATCATTTCCTTTCATTCTTTACCTTATTTTCTCATCATTACCATTTATTTTTAATAATTATTTCAATTTAACTTTGTGTAATTGTAGTAGTAAATTCAGAAATGTGTAATCAGTAAAATGTAATATTTGGACTAATATAATTAGCCGATCATTTCCGTATAAAACAATTAGATAATAATGATTGAGAATTTATTAAGATATTTTTAGGCTTTACTAAACCATTCACAGGACCTTTATATTATCATTTTCCTTACTAATAACATGCCAGCATTTCTTTACTTTACTTCTATTATTTTCATCATACGATTTAAGATCGCTTATTCCACCAAACTTAAATGATGTCTTTAGGTTAGATCCACATGTCTTAAATGAACTTTTCACATGATTTCCTCAACCGTTACCTTCACGAGTAAAGTAAAATTTATTTTCCTTCAAATTCTCTCATTTGGAAAGATGCTAAGAGGATAATTAAACAAAATTAAACTTTGAATGCATAGAAAACTAATCGATGTTCGTTTCTAGCTAAGAAAAATGACAAACCGGAACCATATCCCATCGGAGAGAAATTACCGAGTTCAATTTTTAATTAAAATTTAATAATAATATAAAATTAATTCTCTTTCAATTAGTTAATTATATTATCGTCAACGTATTCCAAGATCCGACAAAGAAGCATGCCAATCCGAATACTTTATCAAAAAATGTTTGAACTCTTTTATTCCATTATCATTTGTTTAATATAAGTTGAATATGAAAGATCATCGAAACGTTGAAAGGTGCTAATATCGATAAAATATTGAATACTCGATTCGATGAGAATCAATCGGAGATAATGATGAAAAAGAATCAAGGTAAAGAACAATTGGATTTGGCTCAATTTTTAGTCCGATTTACTGATAATGTCTCATATCCCAATGATCGATTGGAGTTACTGGAGAACGCATTAACCACTCAGTGGAATGATTATCTGCATAATTCTCAGGATGATGATTTCGTGAAGAAATTTCTAATTGACAAATGTGAATCAGACGCTCGTTACTAATAAATTTACATTCTCAAAATTTCATGTATTCTTTGTGCAGTTTCTTTATATTCTCGAACTGCCAAAATTAGAAAGATCAACACTAAATCGAAACAATTCAATCAAAGTTTTCTTTTGTGAATTTCTCGTTTTTGTGAATTCTTGGTGAATTAGATAACATTTATAATTCTGGAAGTTGCAGTCTTAAACAAGAGATTTCCATGTGTAATGACCAAAAATGGGAGACACATGGAATACCCAATCATTTCAACATTTACGTACCGTTTGTGACGAATTATGTAATGAAACAATCTCAATCGATAATCGATTCGAAATGTTTCAGTGAAGCGAAATTATTTCTTTGTCTAATGTTCGATCCACCATGTAAATCAATTGACGATCCGAAAATCATGCCACCATGTCGTCGTTTATGTGAAAGTTAAAGAGGAATCTCTTCAATTTTTAATGTCGATCATTTTTTCAGATTTTATGGATAAATGTCGATCACAAATCCACTATCAATTATTAACATCGATCGATTGTAGGAATTTTCCAGATGGAAATGATCCGACAATTTGTTATGGATCATCAATAAAATATAGTCCGTACGAAAATCCACGACCTCAAGAAATATGCTGGAATCATAAACCAGTGTTGCCCATGTGCAGTTCGTTGCCATATATGCAATCGAAATTCTCTCCTTTATTTCAACATCAAACCGTCGATGAGGTCGTTCAGATGATGAAAGTGGCAAAACAGACAAATTTGCCCCAAACATGTATAAGGCAAATTGAATTGTTTCTATGTCCAATGGTCGCTCCGCCATGTTCTGATATCGATCATCTGCCTTGCGCCGAAGAGTGTGTCAGTTATTCTTTCATTACGTTTATGTCAATTTCATATTGTGAAATTTCTTTTCTGTTTTTAGATTTCCTCTCAACATGTTCACAATATTTGGGGAATTTGTTTATCGATTGTAATCGATTACCCAATGAAAGAATGCAATGTATAATGAACAATCCATTTTCACTCGACAAATATCCTTTACCTCAACCACAATTATCACCTGAACGTTAGTAGTCCATCTATCGATCATTAATAGGAAATCTAATTCTCTACAAAGAAAGTTGCATGGCACATGGCGATGATCGTTGTGGCATATTCTTCAAAGAAGCTTCATTTGCTTTTCCCAATGCTTATTTCGATTCGACGAACGGATATGAAACATTCCAACAAAGTGCTCTCACTTCTCTACAATTATTACTTCATGCAGTTAGATTTGAGATAATTAAAGAACAACTGTTTAATTTGTTCCACTCAGAAAGTTTGTTCAAGAGAAGATCTAAGAACTCTATGTTCACTCATTTATCCACCTTGTACCGTCTACAAAATGAATTACAGGACGCCATGTCAAGACGAATGCAAATGTTTATTTCTTCTCTTCTCTATCAAATCTATCAGTCTCCCAAGTATACAAAAATCGTTGCGAGAGTCGATATTTGAATAAGATTAATATAAATTGTGACAAATTACCCATAGGCGATACATCTAAAACTTGTCTAACAAATAAGAAATTTGATGGTTCTTCTCCTTCACCAATCTATCAAAAATTAACATTTCTTATTTAGCTTTATTCCATGACAATTACGCTTTCCCCGCAGGAGCTAAAAGGTTTTTGGAAGTGTGCAAATCAAATATCAAAATATCGGAATGCGCCACCTCTCCCTGGCAATGGGTGTCCAGTGTGTCATCATTCGGATTTGGAACGATAGCCGACAATTCAGCTCAAGTTAATGAGAATACAAATTTTTTCTTTTGAACCACTTTGTCTTTTAATTTTGTCCGGACAACTTTTCCTGATTAGTTTAATTATTTGAAAAATCGATTACCAAATCAGAACTGTCATGAGTTCCTGAATGAATTCCTTTGTGCAATGACAAATACGAAATGTGATCTTAAAAAAATTGTATCGACTGAAACGGCACATGGATATAAAGTGTTACCTTGCCGAAGTTTCTGTGAATCGATTGTGAGAAGTTGTGGGAATCCGTGGACGTTCAAATGTGAAATATTTCCTGCCAATAATACATATTCAGCAAATGCACCAAATATGCTCCAAACTGATTATTGTATATCTGAAGAGCATTTGAAGAATGGTTTTACTAATAATATTTGTCTAATAATCCTTATCCATATTTTCCTCAATCAGAAAAATTATGTGGAGGAAATGATAAAATATTACCGGAATGTTCGATAAGACCATATCGATATGTTGCCACACCATCAATGTTCGGTAGAAAGAAAGAAGATTCTTTTATCCATATGGGAAGTTATTATCATTTCTTAACAACTCCTTAACGACTCAACATCGAATTGACAGAAATTAATGAATTACTCAATGGAAGTTGTTATGAATATCAAAAAGAATTCCTCTGCTCAATGGCATCGCCGAAATGTAAAATTGAAAATAATGGAACGCCAACTGCGCGGTTAATAAAACCTTGTAAAAGTTTCTGTCGGAAATTTTTTGATTTATGTGCATCGAAATTAATTAACAAATATAATAATATGAGAATATTCAATTGTGAAGATTATCCGGAAACGGATTGTATCGGTGAAATAGATTATAATTATCCGAACTGTGCAATTAAAGAAATTTGTAAGAATGGTGCAACGTGTGTCGCCATCACTGGAGATGCTAATAAAGGAACATGTGTTTGCACCAAACATTTCACTGGTCGATATTGTGAAAGATTTGTGACGGATATTCAGGATTCTTCATTGAATGGATGTCGATTAGATTATAAGAGAAATTCATATTGTCAACGTCATCATCTTAATTCGATTCTAACATATGACATGAATCGTTTAGATCCAATAGAAAATGGATTTTCTCTCTTACCTCATCTCTCCGATCAGACGACAAACATCAACGTCGAATTTTCCATCAATTTCATTTATATTCTACTAGAGAAAACTATAAATGAATGTGCACCATTAATTGGACCGAATTTCTTATGCTCTTCATATTATCCCACTTGTACCAATAATCGAACAGCGAAACCATGTCAAGATTTATGTAACAGTCAAATTTCTATTATAAAATTTTTCTCATTCAATTCCGTTTATTTCTGTTTGAAGAGTTCCAATCGCTTTGTGGAGATCAGCCGCTCGTCTCGAAATTGTTAGGAAAGATCAATTGTTTCAAATATCCGGTGAAGGACTGCTATGCTTTAGACGCCGTTACGGCAAACGTAAAAGGTTCTTTGAGATTCATAAAAAAAAAATTTCATTTACTTCAAAAAAATTTAGATAAATGTACGAAAAAATCAGAAATGTGTATAAATTCCGATTCGGATAAGAGCGATTATATACCGTTGATATCAATCAATTATCCATATCTAACGACGACTGACGAGAAAGTGGTTTATCTACAGACATTGATGGAGACATTGAAATCGAACGGGATGACTTGTCATCAATCTTATGAAAGATTCCTGTGTATCATTCTCCAACCGTCGTGTACGACAGCGAAGCCTCCATGTAGATCATATTGTCAAGGTCTCCCTGACACATCTTCTATTCTTTTTCAATTTGATGTTTATTCTCATTTCAGAAATCAAAGGAAGTTGTTCTTATTCATTGACATTGATCGATTTGAATTGCGATCAATTTCCAACGACGAACTGTTTCGAAACTTTTGGAAATAATGGTATCGTTTAATTCTTCAATTACTTTCATTTCTCATATCGATTCCATCGAATTATTTCCCAATTTATGTTTATGTACGATCAGATGTATATCTCTTAATTACTTCTTTTTCACTCGTTCATCTTCTCGATCATCTATTAGATCTCCACCCAGTAGTTTATCTTTTCCTTAGTGTGTCTCTTAGTTGTTTCTTTTCACTTTTGAATTAAATGAAATTTTATGTTTTTTATGCTCTTTTAATTCTTCTCATTTATTTATGAAATTCAGTAAAACAAGAATGTCAAAGTGCCAATGGAGTGGTGAATTTAGAAGCAGAACAACATTGCGACCATATTGCCGATTGTCTCGACATGAAAGATGAAGCGGATTGCAGTTAAATTTCTTAGAGATTCGACAGTTTCATTCAATTCTTTCGTAGTCACTTTCAAAAAAGCTGAATTCAGTTACAAGTTTTCAAACATTCTCCAAAAATACAAAGGAACAACAAAACTGCCAATATGTGCCGATGGAATAAAAAATCGAGAATTAAGTAACTTATGTCATCAATTCACGCAGGATGAGTTCCCATTTCATTTGAAAATTGTCTCATGAAACATTCCAATTATTTCCAGTTTAGATCGAACAGAAATATCATCATATGGTACAAAAGTACCAGATATGCCAAATGTTGATACTTTCGCCATTTATTGCCCGAGGAGTCGAGCATCACCATGTGAGTTCATGAAAATCAACACTTGTCAACAAATATTGTCGGAGATCGAATGCAAAAAATGTTTCATTTCCATTCTATTCATTCATAAATTACTCTTCTTTTCCCATCATTCAGTACCCACATTTGATTTGAGATTGGAGAAATCGGATTCGCCCAATTCCGGTATATTGTCATTGAAATATCGGAATCGTTGGAGGACGATGTGTGCCCACACCGATATCAATGTTTATGAATTCTTCTGTCAGAAAATGTTCAACACTTCAGTGGAAACTGTCAGATTTTTAAGTTCAAATTTTATTGAGTTTTGGCAAAAAAAATATGGAAAATTCAAAACCGTTTCTAGAGACGAATGAGAAGGGTTTGTTCAACTCATTTTACAGTGCATGCACTGAAAATTCGATGAGCTTAGAGAATTGTAGCGGAATATTTTTTCGACAATACAAGTTCGATTTTTATCAGTCTTATATCTACCAAATTCCATTTGATTTTTAGTGATCTAAGAAAGTGTGATGCAATACCTCATGTGACATGTGAAAGGAATACAAAGATCTATTCATGTAGGAACGAGCAATGTGAAGTTGGTCGAATAATAAAGAAAAGTTGAAAAATAATTTTGGAAATCATCATAAAATCATCATTTACGTTTGATTAGATCTTACGATGGAACAATTTCCAGATGGAACGGATTTGTGTATTATTGGTACTACGAAAATATTATTAGTCGATTCAGTTGAAGTGCCATATATTCTGTTAAAGATCAGAATTGGAACCATCAATACTATGTTCATTTTTCTTCCCTTTACAATTTTTTTACATAGTTATCTTAGAATTCCGTTTCATTACTCAAAATCATCAGTTTATACCGTGTCTCAACAACTTATGGAAAATGTGAGAACGACGAGTTCGACAGAAAATCAATTACAAATACAAATTACTTCAGATAAACCGGAAGCCATTATTCTGGTTGATTTACGATTGGATCGATCATGTGAAGGAATATCATTATTTGATGTGGATTTTGATAATATTTTAATGACATCAACAAATAATGAAACGATTCTAGATGAAGAATTAAATCCATTTATGATTAAGAAAAAGGACAAGATTAACTTAATGCTTGAAAGTACTGGTAATCCAATGGGATTTCGTCCAATAAATGATTACACTAAATTCGGTTCGATGACTTTTCGTTTTCTCAATTTTTCATATTTAAATTTAGGAAATTTTCTTTCACCCAGATCAACAGGAGCGAATGCCGAATTGATAATCGAATCTCCCATAATTACAGGAAATGTTTGTTTCCAATTTCGAGTGGCCATCACTGAGAGTAATACATTTCGTTTATTGGTCATACAACAAATTTATACGGTCTCCAACCATTTATCAACGGAAATTAAATTGATTAGTAAGACTAATAAAACTTTAATTGATTTGACTAAAGCGACGAAGAATCCGTTCATTACCGAATATGAGAAAATGAAAAAGAATGTAAAAATGGAAAATAACGAAAAATCGAAAATCATCATTCAGCTCCATTATTATGATACGGCTATGGATAGTATTGCCATCGACAATATCCATGTCCATTATGGATCTTGTGATGCTTGTTCTCAGACATGTAACGACGGTACTTGTCTGGAGAATTGGAGGAGATGTGATAAATTTAGAGATTGTCCAGATTCGGAAGATGAGAAATCGTGTCCATGTTCAATATCGACCGATTATCGTTGTAAAGAAAATAATAAATGTATTTCCAAATCCTCCATATGTGATGGTGTTGCCGATTGCAGTTTCCTCAGTCAACAAACTAATAAATTAGAAGCGACTTATGAAGATGAGAAACTTTGCCGTTCATTCTCTTCTTCTTTCAAATATATTCTCTAAGTTCTCTCTCAATTTCTCTCTCAGTTTGTAGTCCATTCGAATTCAAATGTTCCAGTGGTAAATGTGTCCATAAGAAGAATTGGTGTAACGGTGTAAACGATTGTGATGATGGATCAGACGAAAGACCAAATTGTGGTTAATATTTTCTAAATATTATCTTCAACATATTCTCACTATTCCAGAATGTAATGATCTCCAATATAAGTGTCCCAGTGATAGTACATGTATTTTGGAATCGCAAGTTTGTGATGGTATCGTCGATTGTTCTTATGGAGAGGATGAACATGGATGTGGTTAGATTTTCTGAAAGAATTCTCATCCTCTCAAATCTGCACAGAATGTTCGATAAAAACTAAAAAATTTGAATGTGATAATTTCATGTGTGTCTCCTACATGAGAGTGTGTGACGGAAGGAATGATTGTGGAGATCATAGTGATGAGCAGAATTGTCATGCCTCTTCAAGTTAATCTTCTCCAATTTTTCTCATGAAATATATTTGAACTTTCAATATCATAGAATTCTCATGTGATGGAAAACAGGAGATTGAACAGGATAAAGTTTGTAATTCGATCTTGGATTGTACAAATGGACATGACGAAATGAGTTGTGGTTTCCAATATTTCTCTTAAGCTTCCTCCTTCCAATTATATTAATTCATTTTTTAGTGGGAATTAAGCCGGATAAGAAATATCTGATGGAGCAGTTATTATCGAAGTCTTTACAACCGTCTAGTGGTTATCTTCAATTGAAGAAGAAGTTTGTATGTGCCGATGGTTGGCCACCTGTCGATCATATCATTGTACAAGAGGCATGCAATTATTTAGGATTACATGGGTTTCCTCTTTTCTTTGAAAATGATCCGAAATAAAATTTTGAAAGAAATGAAGCAATAGTGAGAATTGAACCAATTAGTTCCATCCAAACTTTCAATCAATCAATTCCAATGATGAAATTAAATGGAGAAACATTAACTTCAACATTGAAATATTTGAATATTTTCAATGAATTGAGAAATAATGATGAATGTAAAAGTCAAGCGGTTGTTGTGATTAGTTGTGGGGAACCGCGTTAGTTTTACATTCAGTTAATAAAGATCATTTGACGAGTAAATTTCTAGAATGTGGAATTCATCCATCTCATCAATTCAAACCAGATGACTACGGTAAGGTTGGACGTATCGTTAATGGGGAAATGTCACCACAAGGCCAATGGCCATGGATGGCATCAATTTGGCATAAATTAGTAAAACCAGAGGGTTATCGTTGTGGTGGTACGTTGATTAGTAATCGATTCGTCATTTCAGCTCAACATTGCTTCGACAGGTTCTTATTAAAAAAATTTTTAATTCTATTTTCTTTTTAAAGTAACGTGGGAATCACTCAGAAAGTACTTTATATTAATGTTGGCGAAGTGAACGATACGGATATCGTAAAAGAGAATGTAGCTGAGGTAGAATTTCCGTTAAGACCTCACGGATTATTTAAAAATGGCAACGATTATATTTTGAATGATATCGTCATTTTAAAAACGAAAAAACCGATTCCATATGGTCAGCATGTACGACCGGCATGTTTACCTCCTATTCGAAATCGAAATAAGAATTTTACTGTTCCATATGACAAGTTTTGTTATGTGACTGGTTTCGGGAAAACAGATCAAAATAGTAATATTCCTTCACCCATCCTACGACACGTACGTCTCAAAATATTCAAACCACAAGAATGTCGAACACCTCAAACAGAGAAATGGATCGACGATGTTGGAGATAATGCTTTCTGTGCTGGATTGTTAGAAGGAGGGAAAGACAGTTGTAACGTTTGATTTCTTTATTTTTTTCCTCAAACATAGTTTCTATTTTATCCTTCCGACGTTTAGGGTGACAGTGGAGGTCCATTCGTTTGTTATGAAGAAGATATTCAAAGGTGGTTACTTTATGGAGTCGTCAGTTTCTCTACCGCAATTAATTCGTGTGCTCAAAAAGACGAACCTGGTTTCTATACCAATGTCATGAAATACATGGAAAATTTCATCACTCCCATAACAAATGTAGATGGAGTTGTTATGAATTATTAATTAATATTATTTTAACATTTTCTTATTTCCCATCCATCGATTCTATACAAACATTTCTCTTTTCCAGACAATTCGTATTATTTGTAAAATTTTTCTTAAATAAATAAATTTACACTAAATTTAAATTTCCATTTAATTCTTATTCATTTTCATTTTCTAATTAATACCTAAAATTCTGTCTAATTTCTTCCATTACCACTATACTTTGTTATCAGTTGAACTCCAAAATTTGGAGTGCAAATTTCATATGACACTTCGATTATCTAGTGCATGGATGTCAAGTTAGGAGGAACGAAGAGACAAATCATGTCATTCTGTAGTTTTTACATTAAGAAATCTCTCTTATAAGATGCCACTAGATTCTAGTGGATATGTTGCTTAATAATGGTAAAATTGGAAATATGCTTCTTAAAGCTTAAATTGAAAATGTCTCGATAATAAGAGATTGTCAATAATTTTCAAATAAAAACAATTTGGATTTTTGGAAATAATTCAAATTTTCCTCTTCAAATTTTCATTGTGTTGAAAAATCAGTCGCCGATGTCGAATGTATCGTATAAAAAGGAGTTTAGAATTGATCAATTTGCAAGAGGGAGACAAAGAGAATGAGAAGAGATTGGATAAATTGCCACGATTGGGCATTGCTCGTTTGCCATTGATTCGAGTGAATAATGATGGAAATGAAACGGTTCCACTTCAACCCAATTGCAACAAGATTCCTGTTTGGAGTTTAGTGAAAGAAACGAATGTACATGAGTCAATTATTCAATCCATCATCACATCTGAATTCCGTTCACCATTTCTAGGTAATGCACCGTCCAATGCTAATCGCAATATTGGATTGGGTCTTCGTCGTTGTATCGTCAATAAGAGAAGTTTATTCGATCCGAATGAAGAGAATGCATTAATTATCTACTCTCCTCCCATCTTCACTAAAGAAGAATTGTTGTATATTAATAAAGAGGAATTGGAAGTACATATTGTTGTCGATCCAATTATTGGAAATAAACTTCGACCACATCAACGTGAAGGCGTCAAATTTATGTACGACGCCGTTGAAGGATTAAATATTGAACATTTTCATGGTTGCATCATGGCTGATGAGATGGGATTAGGAAAAACGTTACAATGCATCACATTAATCTCAACTTTATTAGTTTGCCTTTTTTTTGAAATTTTTTCCGAAAATTTTTTCATTAAATTTTTTTATAAAATTTTTTCATAAAATTTTTTGCGAAAATTTTTTTATAAAATTTTTTCATGAAATTTTTTTAGACTCAAGGAAAAAATTGTCAGCCGACGATTAATAAAGTTGTAATTATAACGCCGAGTAGTTTAGTGAAGAATTGGGAGAACGAGTTCAAGAAATGGTTGGGAAATCAATTCCGAGTAGAATCGATTGATGGTGGAGGTAAATTGGGAATAGAAAGTCGATTAAAGAATTGGATAGGACAAATGGGCAATCGAGTTTGTACTCCAATTCTCATCGTCTCTTATGAGACACTTCGATTACACATTAATGCATTTGTACCTGATTTTGAGAAGTCGACGAAAAATTCGAAAAAGAGGATAGTGACGAAAGAGGAAGTTGATGAGAAGAAGAAGGAAAAGAAGTTCGATATCGGTTTAATGATTTGTGATGAAGGACATCGATTAAAGAATCGAGAGAATCAGACATATGAAGCGTTGAATTCGTTGCCATGTAATCGACGAATATTAATTTCAGGAACACCGATTCAAAATGATTTGTTGGAATATTATTCGTTGATATCATTCGTCAATAACGGTCTGTTGGGGGACATCAATGAATTTCGGAGACGATTCGAATTGCCAATAATTCGTGGACGTGATATCGATGCTAATGATGATCAGAAGAAAAAATGTGAAGAGAAATTATCGGAATTATTATCGATTGTCTCCAAAAGCATCATTCGACGAACACAAATCTTTCTCACCAAATATCTCCCATCCAAATACGAAGTGATCATTTGTTCCAATCTCACACCGATTCAATCAGCTCTCTATCAGAAGTTGTTGGAACCGATTCTGGAAAAGATGGATAGATCAACATCTGACACATCCGATTCAACCACTTCCATTTTGAAACGATTAACCATTTTCAAGAAATTATGTAATCATCCATCATTAATTATCAATAAAAAGAATAATGATAATGATGATGAAATTCAACAATTGTTAGAGAGAATTATCTCACCAAAACTTTTCAATATTTTATCCAATGATAAATTATCGGTAGAATTATCAGGAAAATTTATGATATTAGATTCACTCTTAGCATTGACGAAGAAAGAAACGAATGACAAGTTCGTTCTCATTTCTAATTATACACAAACATTAGATCTATTCGAACAATTGGCGAGATTGAGAAATTACCGTTATGTTCGTCTTGATGGTTCGATGTCGATAAAGAAGCGTGGAAAAATTGTGAATGATTTCAATAATGAAGAACCGAAAAAAAAGGAGAAAATAATAAAGAAAGAAAATTTTTCGAAAAGAAAAAAAAAGAAAACAGTTAATAACAACGATGATAATGATGATGATGATGATGATATGAAGAAAGATGAAATTTTCCTTTTTCTTCTCAGTTCGAAAGCGGGAGGTTGTGGTCTCAATTTAATCGGAGCAAATCGATTAGTCATGTTCGATCCAGATTGGAATCCTGCCAATGATCAACAAGCGATGGCGAGAATTTGGAGAGATGGACAAAAGAAGAATTGTTTCATTTATCGATTTCTCGCCACTGGAACGATGGAGGAGAAGATCTTCCAAAGACAAACGCATAAACAGGCATTGAGTTCTTGTGTTGTGGATATGAAGGAGAATGTAGAACGACAATTCTCTTTGAATGATTTGAAAGAAATATTTTTCTTCAATCCTAACACTTTATCGGATACTCATGAAAAATTGAATTGTTCTCGTTGTGTGAAATCGATCGAAAATGAGGCACCTCCACCAACTGCCACTTGTACAGACAATCTGTCTCAATGGCATCATTGTGGTCAACTAAACAATTTGCGGGAGTTGCCTGATCAAATGTTAAAGAGTGTATGGCATTTACCAATGACGGTTGGTAAGAGGAAACATCCAATTTCTTTTATTTTCCATCAGAAATCTCATGAACAATTAAAAACTGTTTAACAACACGATTCAACTTATCTTTTATTTTACTTATGTTGATTATTATTAAATATAATTTTTTATAGCTCAAAATAATTTTTTTTCATTTTACAACTTTTCACCAAGAAATTTTATCAAAGTAATTTCAATCTTCTCTTAACTGAATTGATATTATTGAAAATTAATGTGAGGGAAATAATAAGATTGTTGAATAAAAAGTTGAAAGAATAAAAATGGTTGTGTAAGTAAGTTAAAATGGTTGATAAATTTTATTTCTTTCGACATAAACTCAAATTAATGCTAAATAAATGTAGAGAATTGTTATTCGAATTGGAAAAGTTAGTATGATTTCGTTGAAGGGAAATAGTTATAGAGGAGATGAAATGAATAGAAAGAAGCAAGAAGGAAGGAAGGAAGGAAAGAAAGAAATGAAATGTTATTCGCGTCGCGTTAAATCATACTTTCTCGAGTTCGTCTCCTATTGATTGAATTGAATAATCGATAAAATAGCCGATGATATAGAATATTGGATGAATGAATTAAAATAATCATTTGAATAAATATGGGGAAATTATGAATAATTTATAATCTTTTTCAAAGATGATAGTTCGGTGATAATTGAGTGATAATTAGAAAAATAAATATCATTTATATAATTCCGTTTTTGTGAATATGTGATGAGATAATTCTAAACTTGACATAATTGTATGAGAAACGAAATTTTGGTGAGAAAGGAAAAGTTTGGTAAATTATAATTTCTTTTTCACAACCAACCACCACTCACTTTATGTGTCAACAACATTGATACTATCTGTTTAACAGATTCGTATTAATCAGTGAGAATAAAATAATATTGAGATAAATATATGAGTAGATACGTATATGTAATAATTTGGATAACTCGATAACCGAATAAATGGAAGAAATGAAGAAAAAATTTCAAATAAATAATCAATTTCGATGAGATATTCGATACACGCTCTCTCGCTAATCATTAATAATCTTCTCCCCAATTTCTCTAAAAACGATTACTCATTCAAAAAAAATTGTGATGGAATTTTTCATTTGGTCGATTGGTCGATTGAAAAACGGTTTAGATGGAATTTAGGATGAATTTAAATGAAAAATTAGAAAGGAAGACATCGAGAGAAACTCACGAGATTTATTTCCCACATGCTAAAAAGATGTCTTTGAATTGAAAGAAAAAGAATGGGAATATTTCCATGAAAATATATCAAGTCGATGAAGATGTGGAGGAGAAGTGAAAAAGTTTATGAGAAAAATGAATGTGAGAAAATAATTCTTTAGGAGATGTGACACAAGTTGACATCTTTTTATCGTCTTCAACAATTATTCGGTTCGTTATCTATTTTGGTGTCTTCCAAAATTTTGGTAACTATGGCAACGTTTGATTAATGGATTATTTCGTAGAAAATGAATGTATGGCGGATGGAAATGTATTTTGAAGATATTCCAATTTCCCATAAGAAATTAACATAAGAAAATAAGTATTTGATAAAAGAGAGAGAGAGAGAGAGAGAGAGAGAGAGAGAGATGAAATGAAAATGCATTTAGTTTGAAGGAACAATGTTGATGGTCGATGATGAGGGATATGCATAGAAAGTGGAAAATTAATAAAATAAAAGTTAAATGATGTGCAATAATCAATGAATATATTGATGAGGGAAGATGGGAAAGAGAGAATAAAGAAGATTGAGAAATGATTGTGACGAAATGAATAAAATTTGTGAAAAAGTAAAATCGAATAAACTTTAATTTCAAGAAACTCATAAATCATTTATTCTCCCGAGATCTTCTGTCTCTTCTCAAATTTACTTGAAATAAATGGGACGAATGAAAGAGAATAATTTGAAGAGATTTCATTCATCGTTTCTAATTATTAAAGGGAATTCTCATTCTTCAAATAATAAGATGATAAATAAAATTCTCCAATCTACATAGAAAATAATAGATGATAAGAAATGAATAATAATATCATTTAAATGACATAATTCTCTTCCTCCCACCTCCCCATATTATCGATGCTCATATCAATCATCATCTGACGATAAAGAAGAAGATCGATAAAATTAAGAGAAAATCAATAATTTGTGATTATCAGAAAAATGTAGAATGGTTAATATATAAATGAGAATATTATTTGAAGTGAAGATGAAATTCGTTGTCGTCGTCATGACAGAATCGTGGAAAGAATGTGAATGTGAAAACATTCGAATAGAAAATGTTTTGGGAAATGATTTTTTCTTCTTAATTTTCTTCTCCATCAATCCTCACGATTCAATCCATTATCTATTTCTATTTCGTTTTTTTTTTCTTTCAAGTTATCTATTCTAATCTATGGGAGGAAAGAAAAAATTAAAATAAAAATTTGAATGATATGAAATAATTTGAATTAAGAAACCGTTCTTGATGACGTTTATTATTAAATATTCGATATTCACTCAACACATTACGACAATCATTATTATCATTATTATTGTTGTTGGTATTGTTGTTTTTCGTATTGTATCCAAATCGAGTATCATTGAGACTCATAATATTATACCGGATTGATGGTTTAGTTACTCCATCCGAATTATTCCCATAAGTTGATGGTATTAATGGTTTATTGTTGTTGTTGTTGTTATTAGTATTGGATGAAATCATTGTTGTGGTAGTTGTAGATGTTTGAATATGATTTGAAGAGATTGATGATGATGATGATGATGATGATGATGATGATGATGATGGTGGTGGTGGAATTACGAAACGGAAAGTTAAATTTTGTTCTTTAGATGGAAATGATGGATTATCTTCCGTTTGACTTCGCATCTTTTGCGAGACATGTCCATCTTTTGGGAAATGTCTTCCATGTTCCGAAACAGTTTTCTCTCCTTTCCATTTTCCAAATTCAAATAAATTATTGTTAGTGGATTTGGATTGATTCTTCTTCAAAAACAAATCGTTGTCACGTGAACGACATTCCTTTATGTTCATCCTTTCTAATCGATTGTTGAGTAGAACTGATGCGAGATCATTCGTCTTTTGACTCTTCTCTCCACAACTCTTCACATTGACATGTTTGTAAATTGGTTGTTTTGTTTTTCTTTGTTCGGTAAGATTGTGAATTGAGCGTTGTCCATTCACAACATTCGATTTCATGAAGAATTTCGTCGATTCATATTTCTTATATGGACCATTGTTAATATGGGTTGATGGGAAATGTGGTGGTCGATTGAAGAGATAATCGTTCATTCGCTCATGTGGTAGACTTGATGCATGACTTTTTGGACAATAATCAGGAATCGTCGAAAATGACATTGTGGAACTGGAACAATAATTCGATGTAGATGACAACGATATTATCGGTGATGATGATGATGATGGAAATTTGTGTAATAAAGATGGTTTGAGAATGAAAGGTGTTGATGTTGTTAATGGAATCATTTCCTTTTTAACTTCCTTCACAATTAAATCATTCTTCTTCTTCTTCTTCTTTTCTTCTTCATCTTTCTTATCTTTATTCCAATTCATTCGATTCAATTTTATCAACAATTTCTCTAAATATTCTTTCTTTTCATTGAGAAGCTGATTACGACAAGCCAATTTGTGATAACGTTCATTCTTTCCCCGATAGAGATGTTGTTGTTCGAAAATCATAAATCGAGCTTTTTTCAAAACATTCAATGTTGTTTCACGTCCGAAACCATTTCCTTTTACTGCCGATGGATAATGACGATGAATGAGAGAGCGTAGCATATTCAATGCATTTCTCAAACTCGCACGCCGAAATTTTTCGGACTGATTATGTGCGAGTCGAGTATTTTCTGCACGATTTCCAATGCATCCATTCGTCAATATTCTATCAAATTGTCCATCAAAACGACAAAATGATTTGGAATCATCACAATTCGATCTGGTGTAACCAATTCGAGAATTCAATCGATTTATTTCATCTTTTTCTCTCGTCTCTCTTGTCCATTGACACAAATCTTCTCGTTGACAATTAGATAATTGACATTTGTTAAATGTGGAATTGTTGGCGGAAAAACCACTTCCTGGTGTACGACGGAAACGTACCAATTCATTCCAATCTCTCGATTTAGCTCGTACCGGAACTTTTTCTCCTTTCATTTCATCATCCAAATTCTTCATTTCTTCATCATCTTTCTCTTTTCTACTTTCCTCATTTTTCGATTCGTTCGATACTGATGATGTTGATAAAAGTGAATCGATTGATGAATTCGAACTTTTCATTATCACTGGTTGTTTATGATAATTATTTGTTGTCATACTACTTGTGGAATTCATTATACGATCTAAAATCGCTTGATTTTTACTTATTGGTGATTTGTTCATATAATCTAAATTTGGATCAAAAATTTTCTCTCGTTTCGATTGAACAGAATGTGAAGATTTTCGTCTTTTCTCTCGACTTGTCGTCGTACGAGAGAGAGTGGAAGCATACATACGAATGAATTGTTTATCTCGATATGATCCATTATCTTCCAATCTTTCCATCTTCTCATTATTCTCATTTCCCCAATCTCCATTATGTTCGATGGATTCCGAATGACATTTCATTTCTTGACGTCCATGTCTCTTACCATCCAATCCAATAATGGGACTTTTACCAATTGTTGATTCATCGAGAATAATCGATTTGGTCAATGGTAAAACCGGTTCCTTTACCGTTTTTTCCACTTTTCCATTGTTCATTTGATTTGCTGATTTCTGTCGTCGTTTTATGATGAAATTGGGTTTTCGTCCAAGTCTCGCTCGTAATGATGGTGATCGTAAATCAGGAAATAAATCTTCATCACTTGTATCAATCACATTCACTTCGATGGAATCATTTCCACTATCCTTCTTATCTTCCGTTATATGTAATTTCTGTTTGACTTGTTTACCAAATCGTTCGACTGATGAACAACTTGATGAATCACAATCCATTGGAAACATTTTCATTCTACCAGTTCTTCCCATATCTTCATCTTTATCCGTTCCCCAAGTTGCTTTACATAATCTCAATCGTTCTAATAAATCACATCCCAATCCAGTTATCGTTGTATTCTTCAAATCCATCACTTTAACTCCTTCTTTCAATTCTCCTTTTTTCCCTTCAATTACTTCATTCATTTTCTTCTTCTTCTTTTTCTTCTTTTTCTTCTTTTGCTTTTCAACAACTTTCTTCACTTCTTCTTCTTCTTCTTCTTCTATTTTCTCTTCTTCCACAACAATCACATCATTATTCTGATCTTCATGATTGGATGATGGTGATGGTGACATAACGGAATTAGCGAAATTAATACGTCTTCTTTCTAGACATCGTTTCACTTTCAATCGACGAAAACGTCGAACTAATTTATCATTTAATCGAGCCATATCAAACGCATTATTCGCTCGATGACGTAATAACCAAATTTTGCAGAATTTCCGATCTGATAATAATAATCTGGAAAGAGAATTACAATCAATCGCTCTAATCTCTTTTTTCTCCATGATAGAAATGAGAATCTCTCTTTCAAATGCTGTTGTGGCATTCCGATTTCTTATCATTCGATTTCGTCTATGATTTCCATTCGCTTCACTTGTCGTATTATGACGATTCTTCCGTTGACGATTTATTCCAACGAAATCACTTTTTGTCTCATTTGTCACTGTTGAATATCGATTACGTTTATTATTCGTTCCATTTCTCTTCAATTTTTTCCATTGTCTTATTTCTTTCACATCATCATCTGATTCTTCATCTGTATCTTCGATATCTTGTTCCTCATCATCATCATCGTCGTCATCTTCACCACCACTTCCACTATCCGCATTATTTACGGAATAATGTCGTCCTCGATATTTCCATCCATTCAATTCTCTCAAATATCCAGTTAATCGTTTATTCTCTCGAATTCTCTAAAATTAGAAATTAGGAAAAAAAAATATAGAAATGAAAAGAGAAAAATTTTCGCGGTTCATTTTTTTTTAATGATTCGCATCACTTAACTTCCATCTCTCTACCAATTATAATCGTCGTTAGAAATCATTCGTCAAAAGAAATAATTCATTATTCTCACGCTCACTAAACACACTTTTTTGGAAAATAATTTAGAAAGACAAACCTTCGATTGAGATTTCGTTAATTCCATTTTTAATGATGTGGTCCGATTACGTCCCAATTGTTGTCGTCGTCGACGACGTTGATTGAGCGCTGCATCATTCTTCCCCATTTCTCCCTAATTAAGTTTAATATAAACTGAATGTAAATTGAATGATATTTTTTTCCGTCTCTATATACTCCAATGATGATTCGACGAGATGATAAACAATCGATGATTATTCTATTGATGCATCGAATTAAACTTTTCCTTTTAAATCATTTAAACTCCAAATATTATTTCATTGAATGGATGACGATAATTTGAATAATGAAATGAGATTGATCGTTCTCATGAAAATTTCTGATAAAAATATCTTTTTTCCAATAAATATCCTTTCTTTTTTTTAGATATTTTTCTTTCTTTCAAACTCTTCTTTTACTTGTTCTTCTTTCTCAGGAATGGAATGGTTTAAATGAAAATTGGAGATTTCTTTTCTTTTCTTTTCACCAGCAATCGAGATAACGTTGAGGAATTGTTTAGAATAGAATCATAAAAGACGTATAAGTCAATTATGTTTCTCGAGAATATATGAGAATGGAATGTGTGTTCTTTTTCTCTCTCTTTTTCTTTCCACCGTTTCCGATAAGACACACAAGTAAAATTAGAATGACAAATCTGAACTAATTTTTAAGAGAAAAAAATATTAATATTTTTATCATTCTTCAAACCATCAATATGGAGAATTAAACGGTTTTTCCAGGAGAATGTTCCATCTCCAAAATATACGTTAATTAAAAATTTTCGTTCCATTGGGAGAAGGAAACATTAAATATCTGGCATTTACTAATCATTTTAAATGAGGAGAGAGAAATGAAGAAAGAGACAAAATATGTATCTCATATCTGATTTATATATATATATATGGAAAGCAAAGAATATTAGTGGATCCTCTCTCTCTCTCTCTCTCTCTTTCAATTAGTCGCCATCTCTTTTATCGGAGATGAATAGAGAATATTTCGATAAGTGTTAGAGAGAGTGAGAGAGATAAAGGAGCAGGTAGGATAAAGTCAAATTAACCTTCAACAATCAATCGAAATGATAAGAAAGATATGTGTTAACGAACTTCATCTAACAGCTGATGGATAATATGATGATGTTCGGACAAAAACTAATCAATTTGAATAAATTATACTGAAATTTTATTGGGAAATTAAAGTTTTCTTCATCGGACATATCTCCTGCGCAGTTGACATATCACATTCCTAAGATAGACGACTGAGATTGGTCTGAAGGATATGGAAATAATTATATATGAAGGATACAAGATACAGAGAATTGAAACGGGTCGACATAGAAGATACAAAAGAAATGATGTCGTGTCTTTTTTTTTTTTTATTGAAAAATCATATGGAAAGAATTGTGTGGACAGATGTGAGTGGAATTGGAACAATATTCCCCACCTCTTCTTCCCCTTATGATAGAAGAGGAATGGAATGTAAGAGAAGCAGATTCAACGGAATTCTCAATTGCATCGAATGTAATTTGAATGAGAGAAGAATCGTTTGAATTGAATGAAAAAGAAAGCTTAATGAAAATGGGCATTGACAAACGTCAATTGAAAAAAGACACAGACTAAAACTCAAATATAAAATGAAAAGACAAATAGGAGATGAAGTGAATTGGAATGATGAAAAAGAACTGTCATTGAAAAGTGAGTTATGGAGAGAAATGCGAAAAGATAAGATTGGAATGGAGAGAAATGTGAAAAGATAAGATTGGAATGAAGAAAAAAAGAAAAAGATATTGGAATCATAAAAAAAAAGTAGAAAACAGTCGAACTACTCGTAATTGTCCCGAATTCTATAACGGATCAATCGATGTTGTTGTTAACATATCGATTGAATAAGCCGAAAATTTGAAATTTGAAATTTAATTTTTTTCGAATGTTCTCTCTGTTATGATGAGAAGAATATGGATGGATGGAAGATGAATTTGAAGAAACAGTAGAATAACCAGAAGAAAAGAAATCGAATTTCTTTCAATTGATTATTCTCCCGTCCTTCATTTCAATCCTTTCTTCTCACACTTCCTTTCTCTTTAGTTTTCCTCATCATCCTCTCCCTCATCATCATCATCATCATCATTTTGGTTTACCATGATCATAGACGCTTTCCATGATTTGGTTGATTGTGAGAATATCATAATAAGTGACGAAAATAAAGTAGAGAAGTTATTGAAGATTTTCATTGAGAAAGGTAGCGACGCTTTACAGATCATCAGCGATTTCGATTACACTATTAGTCGTTATTCGTATGTGGACGAGAAAGATGGATCAATTCAACAATGTCATACTACTCATGCAGTCATCGAAACATCGAAACATTTCCCTAAAGATTTCCGCGATAAAGTTCCCATTCATTTCCTTTTCTCCCATTTCTTTTACTTTTCATCATCATTCTATTTCAGTTATGTCACTTGAAACAACGTTTTCTTCCCATCGAAATCGATCCCAATTTGACGGACGAAGCTAAACGTGCCAACATGGATGAATGGTGGCGGGAGAGTCATTCCCTCATTCTACAATCGAACTTCTCTCACGATATTCTCACTTTTCTGGTTCACGATTCAAAACTCAAATTGAAGTTTCCTCCAACTCCCATTTACACTCGACTAACTAAAATTGAATGAAGGAAAGAAATTGAAGAGTTCTTCCAATTCATTTTAGAGCACCAAATACCATTATTTATCTTCTCAGCCGGAATTTCCAATATTATTAGCGAAGCATTGAAAGTCCATTTAAATATACGTTCCATCATTTATCATCAAGATATGAATGGAATGGAAATGACTGGATCCAACACTATTAACATCATCGGCAATTCTTTACAATTCGATCATAACGTTAGTTGAATAGTTGAATAAATTTAAATTTTAATTTTATAAATTTTAATTTTATAAATTCTAATTTTATAAATTCTAATTTTATAAATTCTAATTTTATAAATTCTAATTTTATAAATTCTAATTTTATAAATTCTAATTTTATAAATTCTAATTTTATAAGTTTTTATTTTATAAATTCTAATTTTATAACTTCTCAGAGGAAATTATGCGCCTTCTCAAAACCTGTTTTCCATTCCTTCAACAAATTTATGGGTTCCGTCAATCGATCCGTTTGGTCACAACGGAAGAATTGTCTCTTATTAGGCGATTCATTAGGTGATGTCAATATGACGAATGGGAATGAATATATCGAAAATACTTTGAAAATTGGATTCCTCAATTATACAGAAGAAAAAGTTCAATCTCATTTAAATAACTTTTATTCATTTCTTCTCTCAGCGACATGTCTATTTAGAGAAATACAAAAACATTTACGATATTGTTCTCATTGGCGTTGACAGTTTTAATTTGGTAACTAAAATTTTGCATTTCTTACATCCTCCTCAAATCTAATACAACTCGAATGATCCAATTCAAATAATTGTTCTCATTCTCAATTGTTAATTAAATGGTGGAGAAATGTTCATCCAAAATGTTGCCTTGTATTCCGATAATTATTTTCGCTTCGTTTTTACAAATAATTTCAAAATTTCTCTCAAATTCTATTTTTTTCCTTTTTTCATTTCAACCTTTCATAAACCCGCTCCAAGAGAATCAGTAAAGACTTTATTTTAATAAAAACTAAATCTATTTGTCATTTCACTCAAACAACTAAAGTAGATGGTAAAGAATGAAAAGTTTCGATTGAGAGGAGAAAGGAAATGCTTCAGATTGAAGATATTCCGGTTATGTCCTTCTTTTCACAAAAAACACTTTTCCCAGTATAAAGCGATGTTGAAGGAGAATGTCACTCTCACCAAGAAGGAAGAAGTTGTGTTTTATGATTAAACAAATTGGAAATTTAATCGGAAATATTGAATTGAAGAGAACTCTCAGGGCGAAAGTATAATAAGAGGAATCTTAACAGAACTTAAGTTGACAAATGACCGAAGGAAATAAAAAAATTCATAAATTTAGAATAAAATTACTTTTATTAATCTGAAAGTTTTGTTTCATCCCACAAATTTCTTTTGGTAAGAAAATGGATTTAATTTCTGACATGTTCATAAGTAGATTTATCATGATTGAATGTCTTTTCTTCTTCTCTCATTCGTTACCTAATGCCAATTGGATAGAGGACAAAGCCAATTTGTATTGTAAGGAGGAGCCAGTATTACATCCATTAAAAATGAATTCGCTCATTCGAGGTCTCTTCACTAATTATTCGAGACATGTGCCACCTGTTCGAGAAGACACTACTTCTAACGGTTGTCCGATACGAATGCAAATCGATTTGAAAATTCATCAATTGTTCGAAGTGAACGAAGTCCAACAAACTTTGACATTTCTCGCCGAATTATATTTACGATGGTCTGATCCACGACTCGCTTGGGATCCCAATGCACTACCCTACAAAGTTAGTTGGACGTTCATACCGAAAAATTCGATTTGGTTTCCCGACATGTATTTGTACGAGAACACAGCTTCCGATTATGCCACAGATATTTTACGAGATTCATTCGTTCTCTTGAAACATGACGGATCAATGAGATTCAACAAACCGTTAATTGCGAAGACTCAATGTCAAATTGATATTCAATATTTCCCTTATGACTATCAAACATGTAACATCTCATTGGGATCATATGTTATGGATGATAGATATCTAAGATTGGATCGAGTTCTCCGATTGAGTAAACCCAACGAAACGTTACATGAGAATGACCAATGGAAAATTAAATCATTCAACACCGCCCTCTACTATAATCGAGATCCACAAAATAACAATTTTTCCGCAATCACATTCCAAATGGTTCTGGTAAGAAAACCGTTATTTTATATGATCTATCTCGTCTCACCTGTCATCTTTCTCGCATATTTGGCACCGGCAGTATTTTTGATACCAGTTGATAGTGGAGAACGAATCTCTTATAGTGTCACTTTATTATTGACATTGATGATCTTCCTTCAGATCGTTATGACTATAATGCCGAAAACGTCGACGAAAATGCCCAAAATCAGTGTGTTCTATTTGAGCATTATCGTTTGTGCTGCCATCACTCTAATGGCGAATATTGTGGTGGTAAAAATTTATCAGTTTGGAAAGGACGAGTTCCAACGAACCAAACCTGGAAAATGGATTTTAACTTTAGCTTATGTTTTAGGACATGTGTCATGCAAGAAGAAGATGATACCGAGACATTGGCGTAACGCGTACAAGACGACATTACGAATGAAGCGGATGAAGAAGAATCAGGTTGAAGGTGAAGATTCGGTATCGAAAGATAAAACCGAATGGAAGAAATTGAGTCATGATAATACGAGTGAACATGATTGGATATTGTTATCGATACTTGTCGATCGAATGTTTCTCGTGTTAGGTCTCCTATTGGCAACGGCTGTTATTATACCATTTATTGTTGATTTGATTACTCATTAATTAATTCATTTTTCAATTTTTTCTCATTCTTTTTATTGTTTCGTGGATAGTTTATCAATTCTCTCTCATTCCATTAAATGAGATTTCTAAACAATTTTTTCTTTATCATTGTTATTATTGACATTATTAAACTGACTTATTCAATGTAACTTTCAGTTGGTTTTCCCTCGTAGACGATTAAGCGAAATTTGTTGAATTAAAGAGATTCTTATATATATGATACTATGATAACTTTCCACTTATCCAGAAACTATACTTTCAAATTTAACACGACGATAGATACAGTAAATATACATATGTCGAGATGATATACATAAAAATAGATGAGATTGTAACATACCCTTTCAATGTTGCATGTATAAGTGGAAAAAAAAGATACTTATCTTGGTTTGGGGAAAAAAGCCAACCGAAGAAAACTATAAAAACAATAAGAATTGTGTTTTGAAAACGGTGATATTATATTTCTGAAAAGGTTTAATTAAAAATTATAATAATTAGGAAATAAATTAATTATGATAATTTTGTGATAATTCTGTGATATTTTTATTCGATTTGTAGTTAGGTAATTATCGTTCCTCACTAATTTGTATGGTGCCGGATGTTTTATTGCATAATGTTCATTCATGAGCCAATCCCTACGTTAAAATACGTTTTACGTCAATCGGTCTAATTTAGACATGTATCCATCAATGATTCGTCGTCTTTTGTTGTGAATAAATTGGATAAAACAATTTCTATAAATACCATCAATTTGTTCAAAGTTCCAAGATTTCTTTATTTACGATCAGTCTCTGTAGTTCTTCCATGGCCTGTGTCTAAAGTTTCAACATCGTATTTATTTATTTGCATCCTATTCGTAGTCGTCTGTTGATTAACATAACTTGTGATAGAGCGGATAAGTAGAATCGATACATATTTAGGGATGGAAAAAATCATTTTCTTATGTAATTGTTGAACATGATGATTCTCATTCAGTCACATCATTTCATTACCATTCGTCTAAAATGAACCTTCGATTATATATGTAAGGAGATAGAATTCACATAGAAACTCAGTTTATCTTCCCAATCATTAGTTGTATAACTTATTTATTAAGGTCTCTCCTGTACGTACGGAAAACATGAGCCAATCGACAACATATCTGACGACTTATCAATAACTTCAATTCATTGTACTTTATTTACAGATCGATATACTTCTAATTTTCAGGTTCATTCCAATCTCCAACTCTCAACCCCAATTTTTATCAGAAATTTCATCGTTATTCAATTAATTTCCGATTAATTCCACAACTGTCTACTACCACATTTTCTCGATATTTCTTTTGGATCACATAACAACTAAATTCATCTCTGATAGATAATCTCAATAATCAAGTTTATGAACTCTAAAGAATGTTTTCTTTAAAGCAACGTATTACGTAAGCAGTTAATGCTTGAAAAAAGTTATGACGTAAACGGGAGATTTGTTTTGAAACAAATCTAATAATTTCTGGAAAGAAAAGAGGAGAACTTATACTCTGATGGAACTCCCACTTATAGAGAGTGTGTGTAGACTCTATATTATCCAGTCATTTCCCAAATTTTTCTTATGACCAACTTCACCCCTTGAAGTAGTAGAAGAATTTGAAGTAGACTATTTTAAAAAAATGAATAAAGGTTTTTTTTTTACTTCGGTGACAAATAAAACAAATTCCTTATTCCTTCTTTTTCACTCTATGTGATACGTATACGTATGTTCTAAATCGTCATACTACGAACATCAACAGTAGTCGTAGTAGTAAGTAGTAGTAGTAGTATCGGGAAAGATTTCCTAATGATAATTTCCAGAAATAAAATGATTCCATGAATAAGTTAAAGAAATTTATGAGAGAAAGCGGAATAAATGGACTATTATGATGGAAGTTGCAACTGAATATGTATTGTATCATTAGAGTTTGTTCCAATTTGTTCACAAATTAACTGTTATATTCATGTGTCTATTTCTACAACTATTTGCTCTTCTTAAGACATCAAGAAAATCTGGACTCTACATGCTCCGGACATTGGTAATTTTGGAGTATAAATTAATTTTCATTTTGATCGAACCATTTTCAACTCTTTCAGTTTCCTTAACGTTTCCCATTGACAAGCGACAAATGGACGAAATGTTCAATTAGTTTGTAGAAAGACAACAAACTCAACGAGAAGTTATTGGAGAATGTCCTTAAATTCATTTTAGCCTAAGAATGTGTTTGGGGAGTGTTGTGTGAACTAATCCTTTCATTCATCGGGCAAACTTGATTCCAATGTGCCACCAAATGATGCAACTTCATTATTATACAAAATTACTGAATTTTATTTATGATAATTATGATTATTATTCCTCTCCTCATAATCAGTATGTAAAAAGAAAGGGAAGACAATTTCCCAATTATTCCCATGTCGTATCGATATATCGATTGATTGGAAATCAACTTTTCTCGTCAAATAAGAAATGGTTGATTTTATGATTTGATCCGATGGAAATGAAAAGATTTTTTGAATAATATATCTCGTATTAGTATATTAAGTCAATCATTATCATCATCAATAAGGACAAGGAAAAAAAGGATATTTAAGTGAATTTAGTTTTTTTCGTGTTTATTCTTCTTTTTTAAAACAAGCGACAAAATCAGGATATGGATATGAACATCAATTCTCTATTTGTGACAGATTGGTCTCCTAATATTGTTGCAGTAAAAGATGAAAGATTAATTCAATTATAGATCTAACGTTCTCTTTGTGATTTGTGTCTATTATCAACAATGTTAGAGATCAACCGCTATCAACTATCTTTTCTTATCTAACGACATTCGATTCGTCTTTTCGCATTCGATTCCTCAACAAACACAAATATCATTCCTTTCTTCATTCTTTTCCCGTCCATCATCTCTCCCAATTGTTGCTTCTTTCTCCCATTCCCTCCACATTCATGAAATATGAAGACCGAATAAAATGAAACACCTTTCTGTTCATCCCATGCTACTCACTCAAAACCGAAATGAAGAAATCGTTGGATCATAAATCTGATCATAATTCTTTATCATCCATCTGATGATTGATATTTGATTACGAGAGAAATATATCTATAATATTGCTTATCTATTATTTACTCTTATTCGATACGTCTTCTCTTCTCGTCTAGTGCCATGGTTCCTATGTGTACTGTACGGCTTTATGTGTATATGGCGAACGTAAACTCCATATTGGAGAAGATGAAATGATTTCTCAAATTTATTTTATCGCATATTATCACCGAACCTAAATCAAGGACAATATATCTATGTTTGAAAGGAATGTTCTAATAATTATCAAATGATTGAGCTAATTCTCTTTAAGATATTTCCCATTTCATGCAAATTTCATTCATTCTTTAATTGTATTACAAGTAAGTTGGGTTTTTCCGAGGAAAGTTATATATATATATATATATATATATATATCTCAAACCAATCTCTTCATTTTTTTATTTTTCAATTCCATTAAAAAATTTTCAATTTTTAATTTCAACAAAAGTTTCTTTCATTTTCTAAAACTTGTTAATAAGAATACTTAACGAATAACTTAAGAATATTTTAGTTGTAGAATCTTGTTCAGACTGATCATTTCTATGAAACTTCTTTTTTCTTTTACGAATAGAGAAGTTGAAGTTTAAAGAATCAAATTGTTGTTTTAAGGAAGAAAAGTAAGAAGTGAATTTCTTATCTTCTATGTGAGTGACTCGTCGGAGTGAGTTATATTAAACTTTCCATTCTGATCGATATGCGCTTGATGAAAATATGACGAACATGTATTGTCTGATTGGTGCCTAATATAGAATGTATGTGCTACAGAAAAATGATGATCGATTACGATAAGAGAATTGCCGCATAACAAATAAAAGAAGATCTGGTTCCCATTCGATAAGCATTCGATTTGCCCTTGATTCGTACGATGACTGTTATAATATTTATCTATTAGAAGGAATTTCGTTAAGAGATTACAAATATTTCCATAATCATCTTTTTTTTTTAGAACTTGTTCTTCCCAATTTTATTTTGTTGATTTATAATAATTTTATGCTGCTTTCGACTATCAGATCTGTCGAATTTCTTTCATAGTCATTCGATGATGGTTGATGATAAGAATATGGAGAATTTGAATTTCATATTTCTCTCAATATCACTTCTCATTTGAAAGCAAATGAATGAAAGATCAGATTTTTCAATGAAATAAATTCTCAATACAATTCTCGTGTAGAAGAAGAGATGGTGGAATTGAATAGATCGAAAGAGATCCATTCCAAAATCTACTTATGGAATGATGATGATATTGAGAATGTATTTTCAAGAATTCAGTTACTTGTCTCGAAAGCCATAACGAGAGCCTATCGCTTTCCCACCGAAAATCAACCGAATGAATCAATCGACGACGGTTCTTATTCACTAACAGATCAAATTGAAGAGTCGGTTGATGAGACTTTGAAATTTAAAGAGATTCGTCATACGAATGAGAATGAGATCGAAAGGAAACGAATACGAAGTTCAAAGAATGGGAAGAATAAGAGGAAGGATAATTTCATTAACCAAATTTACTGGACGACGACGAAGAATTATGATAAAAAATTCAATTCGAATGATCAAATCATATCGATAGATAATGATCGACGTAATCTAATTGAACAACAAAGACGTCAATTCATGAGTGTCGTGGAAGGGAGGAGAACGGCAAAAAATGAATTGAGAAGAAAACAGGAAAAAAAATCAAAAGATTCCTCTGAAATTCCTTCCATTCATCATCATATTCGATCTGGGCGTTGCATTGTTGAACGAACGAAATTCGATGATACTTCACCACCATCAATGTCTTCGTCATCTGTTAGTAAATGGATTTATCTTTCTTCATTCTTCACATTCATATCCAACACGCATCCGAACGGAACTATTAAATTGTTTTTCATATTTATTTTTCTTTGAGAAATGTTTCTTTAAAAAAAAACTGTTTAAATTTTAAAACAATGAGCGACACAGAGAGAGAGAGAGAGAGAACGATAGAGAATCGGAGATTTTTGGCTAAAAGAAAAATATTCCTGACATGAATAGTTGTTGTTGATGTGGAACAAAGGAAAGTAGTGCCTTGTCCGAGTGTTCATTGTGAGGAAGATGTTGTGAATCTGACAGAACGTAACTCGACAAATTGTTCATTCATTCCAAATGCTAATAAGAAACCAATGAAACGAACTAAACATTATTTCGTATGAAAGAAATTTTTATTTGAAGTTCTTTTCTTTCTTTTGTCATTTGATGAATAAGATTATTGTTGTTGTTCTGCTACTAATGTATCAGAGAATAAACGAGTTGGAAAGGAAAAATAATTGCGAGAGAATTACATCTTTCAACCAAATTATAATGAATTTGATGTTACTTGTATGATGATTTTATTTGATGTACTGATTTAATTATAGTTCCAATGGAATATTTAATTCGATCTTATTCAAATTTTTTCCACGAAAGAATTTATTGTTGCAAAAAATTATTTTTTCACAATTATTTTCGTATAAATAATTTGCTAAAACAAATTTTTTCTCGCTCTTTTGAGATACGTCCAAATATTAGTTCATTCGTCTAATTTCAGACAGACGATTTAAACAAAATGAATTGTCAAACACCACACACAGAAGTTGTCAGGAATAGACATCGATTCGATTTAGACTTCTAATTGAAAATAATTATTGTCTGGTAAAATGGAACTGATAGATCGGAAGGTAATTGTGGATACCAATTTCAATTTTATTAATTATTACAATTATTCCAAGTCGAATAATCCAACATACGTATTTGAATGTTTCTCAAATTTCTTTCGCAACGTATTTAATTGAGAACATTTTATTTTATTGATTTGTCTAGATGAAAAATTGAGACAATTCATAAATTTTGTTGTTTTGAGATTTTGAGTCAATTCTTTCAATGCATTAGACTGTCATTCAATTATTATAAACGATGTTTGAATTAATTCAAATCTAAACGTTAGACAATTGTTCAAACAAGAACATTTCGTTTGAATTAAATAGAAGTAAAGATTATCTTATTATTCGCCATTGCGCCATTGTTATGTTGATAGAAACAAAAGCAAATCGCCAATGGGAAAAAGAAATTGGAAGTGTGTTGATTATTCCGTTAAAAATATAAAGTTGACAATCGCTCTCGATATGTCGAGGGAGTTAGAGAAATCTGTTTACGGAAAGTTTCTCACTAGAACATATTCGATTGTTGTACAGTGGAATATTGTTGACATATGACATGCAGATTATTCCGTATGATTGACATATGTTCAATAAGTTTACGTTAGTTGACCGAAACTGTTGACGGAGACTATATATTTTGACGGGAAAATGTTAGTTTACTTTTAATGGCGAATTGTCCTAAGAGTGTTTCTTCCCCAATGACGAATTCTCCTAATTTATGTTATAATCATTCCTAATTATTAAAAAGATTAGTAATAGGTCCATGAACAATTATTAAGGGAAGAAATGAATTGAACAAAATTTGAAATGGTTGTGTTAGAGATTGGGCAGAATAGAAATTGAAGGTAAATTAATTGTCCGTGCTAAAATTTTATGAGAACCTGATTCACCGGAGTCTAAGTAATTGAAGAGAAAAAGAGGAGGAGAATCCAAACAGGAATATCAAGATGATTATTATGGAATATACAAAGGACATCATTTATCATTAGAGATGTTAAATGTCTTGCTATTACGCAATTTATGGCATGAACCATTGAACGGAAATTAAAGAAATCTTACTTAATATGAATACATAATGGTATGAACGACCTCCATATGAAAGGAGAAAGAGAAATAGGAGAGACTGTTGTTGAACTAGATAGATGATTATTATGGAGCATATTCTCTACTTTATTGTCTCTTTGTGCTCCAAATAACTTCGACGACGGAGAATGATAATTAAACTGAGATACATATTGTTATTGGAATATTAATGGAAATACTTATTCTCATGATCAACATTATACTTGACTGATGATACAAATACGAAATGATGATTAAAGAGGATAAAACGGAAGAATGTGTAATATTTGCTTTACTTTAACAACGTCCGATTGAGAATTAGTTCGTTCGTTTGTTCGTTCGTTTCTCCTCCAAATATCAAGTAATAATCAGTTTAATTTACTAACAAAATTGTAAGCATATCCAATATGACAATTTTACAATTATTCAAAAAATAAGCAAAATTTATCAAAATTCGTCAAATCAGAAAATTCTTCATATCTCATCCGACTTATCAGTAGTTATTCTTCCCGTCTTCAATATTTTTTTTTCATTCTAGATCATTATAAATTTCATTTTATCTTTCAATTCTATTTGAGATGGAGTATAGAGAATTGTCCGTATGTCTCAATACAAAAGAACAAGGTGATTATGTGAAAAAGTAAGTTATTGAAATATGAGAAAGTAGTAAAAGAAAGAAAAAATGGAAAAATGAGAATAAACTGGATAATATTAGATGAACATGCTGCTAACCATTCATGAGAGACATGATCGGAAAGAAGGAAAAAATTTTAATTTCTTCGAATCGATATGTTATGATATCATAACATTATTTATTATTCGTTACATCACGTCAAATATTTATCTAGTTGTCTCCATATGGACAGCATAGACGAGGGTGACCTACATCTGTGTAGTTGATTATGTACCATCAGCCAAATGTTGTCGGTGTATTGGATCCATATTTCACAGAATTTCATGTCAGAATATGCAATTAAAAGTCATTTAAATGAGAACAGTTCTTTATTCTGTTTTTCTTTTTTTTTAAATATCCAATTCAATTTACTTCTATTTTTTTGTATTTTTCTCGACTTATATCATTATACCATACAACAACCGTTCAGGTGTAATTTCATCAGTTAACGATCTTAAGTAATTTTAGATTTGATTAACTCCGAATTAAATAGGTAGGAAATAAAAGTTGTAAATCGGAGAATAACGAAAGTAGATTAATTTTGGATGTGCGACGAAATGAGGACTGATAATTGAGAAAGATGAATTGGCTGTCGAATTGTATTGTGACGGAATGGAATCATTGTAATTGCAACACATATGTCCTTCCTCTTCTATTGTCCAAGGTTTGTGTTGATGGAATGAATGAATGTTAATTTGATTTCATTCTAATTCATTCTACTTCTCTGATTTTCATCACCATCATCAATAAAAGTAACATCATTATGTTGGTGCTGACAACGGGGATGATGATGGTAGGGAGGAGTAGTAATACTACAACTTTTTGTGATAATTATAATGAATATAATATCTATGAAAGATAATGAATGAAGTACTACTGCTTACTTTTCACCAATTTCATTTTCTGTCTCATTTGCTTAACCGAACGACAACGGCATCGAATGGCACATCAGATAGAGATCGATTCCAAATAAGAAAAAGGGAGCAGCATCTGTCAATGCGAAATTTTCTTACCGAATGAAAAAACATAATTTAATTAGCATCTACTTATCTGTTTCTTTATATTTTCTCCATTTTCCATCGTCGTCGTCATCGTCGTCGTCATCTTATTCTATTTTCCTTCCCCTTACATTACTACGAAGTAATCGTCAATCACATTTCATTCCACGTACTGCTGATGTGTTATCCTCAATCATCCTCATCTTCTTCCATTAATCTTTTTTTCAAAAATATATCAGAAATGTAGTTAAGTTATTTGGTCCTAATTCTTAAAAGTGATCGTTTTGGGTAATTTTTTTTAACAACATGAGAAGGATGAGATATAGATTTTTAAAAAAAAATCAATGTAATTGGAAAAATATAAATACCATGTATTTAGGTCTGAATTTACAATTTTTCGAAAAGTCGACTTTTTTTATTTTTCAAGGAACAAATTTCCCAAATTTTAAATAAATTTTTGAAATCAATGAAATTAGCAAAGCACTATCTTGTAGAGCATTTCAAGCTCTTTCTAAAGGTATCAAATTCAATATGATACGTTAAATATTTTTGACGATAAAGAGCAGTTTTTAAAAAAGTTGAAAAAAATCGACTAGCAAATCTCCTACAATCTCTCCAACTGTCATTTCCTTTATGTTTTCATTTCTCCTAATTGACTCGTTTTTCATTTCCATCTGTAAATCATTACCGTTTCTCTTCTTCTTTTCGTTATTTTGTTACGAATATCATTTGACATTCTATTTCTTAGAAAATCATTTTTCATTGACAATTTAAACGATAAGAGGATCGTCCGTTTTCTTCAAATTCGAGATATCTAAATAACGGCGATTCTTTAAGTATCTTTCTTCATCTAACAGCAAATGTCCATCGATTGTTGTTTAGGAAGTCGTATGTTAGAAGACATAACGTTAAAGTAGACGAACCTTTTCTCCCTTGTTATTGTTACAACGAAAATTCTTAGTTAATCCATTTCCGATTTCTTTAATCTCCCTCATCCTTTCCATAATTATAATTATGCGAAATTGGCTGAAAATAATCACGTTTTCCAATGGGAGACCGGCAGAGGAGACGACTCTTATATATTTCTATATCTAGATCAAACCTAATAAGTTAGCGGAAGAAAGAATGTTTTCCACTCTTCCGTCAAAATGTTTAATGGAATAATTGACAAATCAATGTTTAATATTATTATAATTTGATTGATATTTGATATTAATAAATATCAATGATTGCAACGATGGTCCGTTAAAGGGATACAGAAGGAAATTATTAATCAAATTAATAAATTTCTGTGTATTCCTCCCAACAATCATTAGTATCAACCTCCTTCATATATATCTAATTTTTGCATAATTTATTTGTTTTCTTCCTTCCTACTAATGCGATCAACTTGGAAGAAGAATTTAAATTCATTGTGCTTCATGTTTGACATTCTTTTTATTATGTTGACGCTGTTCGCTAATTATCTCATTTTCCTTAACATTCTTGTAATGCGATAAATTACGAAAATATTTATTCTCCAACCAAATTAACAAAATTCCCATTCTTTCATGTTCAATCCCAAAACGGTCTTTTATGGTCATGTCTCTATACCTCGAACTGTAACTAGATGTCGATCGAATATAAATCAATTTACTTTTCGAAAAAACATCATAACTACTCGTTAGTTGATGAACATTTTAACTCATTTTTGTGAAAAAGTGGTAATCTTTATTCAATGACTTAATATTACCAAACAATTGTTATATCGATAAAAGTAATTTCTTTAATAGGAACATCTTTCAAAAACGGATTGAATTCCCTTGGAACTTCACTTATAAAATGCCCAAATTTATTTCTCATTTGAAATTCATTCAAATTCTTTCACATATATGTATAATACATACTTGAATTGGTTTGCTTATAATATCAGAGTTACGTATAAAGAAAAAAGTATGGAGAAATGGATTGTTGATGAAGATAGATTGTTTATGGATTGATTGATTACTAATTATTATTCTTTTCCATCATTAACAACAAGTAAAAGAAAATAAACTATGTTTTCTAGTACAAGTAAAATATGATTTTAGTATAAAGTAATTTATTATTAAACAGTTCTACCTAACTCATAATTTGTATAAGGAAAAAAAATATTTGCGATTTTTCTGTTACCAACTAATTACTTCTTTATATTCCGGCAATTCAAATAGAATCATTTTCATGCCCAAAAAAACGAATAATAACAAACTGTTCTTACAGATCGTTTATTTTCCTAAACATCAACTAATATTCTTTTTATCATTTCTCGTGAAAATGTAATCCTTTTTTTTAAATCATCATTCTTCATAATTCATATGATGGACGTCTACGATTGTTTATTTTGTTGAACTTCTTTCATCGAAATTGATATCCGAACTCAGATATCAATATCCATTTTCCTTCACGATGTTCACGATTATCTCTCACCAAATATTTCTTTTTTGTAAAATTTTTTTTGTTGCTTACAACTGAATTTATTATTTTATGGGATATCGGTTAGTTCCGTCATCGAACTTCCATCACGATAAGAAGTTCAATTTTTCTACCGATTTCCTATTCGGTTTTTAATGAAAAAGCGATCTCTGGTCGAAAATTATTATTTAATTTTTTTAAATGAACGAAATTTCAAGGAAAATTCCATTGTATTAAATGTCAGTTATTATTGAAAATTCTAATTAAAATATATTCAAATTTACATTCTCCTCTTAATCTCCAACCTATCGAATAACATACACAATTTGAATAATAACAAATAAAGTAAATATGTTCAATTATGAAAATATTTATAAATTTGTACATTGAAAGTATTTCAAATATTTTTACCTTATAATATAACGGTAAATCATTTCACTTAAATGCATGGTAACCTGTATAAACTTGAATCTGAATGGTATAGTTTTGGAAGTTTTGGAAAAATTCTTACAAGATGCATATTAAGTGCACAATTTAATTAAGAACTTTTAAGCTTAGCTATCCATCACATGCATATTTCCGATATGTGTATATGTTTTAAATTTTCTTCTGAATTCTAATGATCGAAGTTCCCTTGTTAGAATTTATTTCGATATCGAAACTGCATTCGGTGTCGAATATACTCCACACAGAATTATGCTGACTGTGGAGTTGTAGAGGATTTCCGGTCTAATTGCATTGGGTATAATGAGAAAGTACAGATGTTTTATTCCATATGGATTGTATAATTAATGAAGGAATATAGTTGAAAGAACTTTGCTTAATGAATGAAATGTATTCACAATAAATTGTAAAGATGTCATTGAAGATGTGAAGTTTGTGAAAGAAAATTAGAATTCCTCCTCCATTTTAGAGAGTGACGAGTTGACTTAAATATCATTGTCGATCTGTCCGTTGAAGAACTTGACTTTGTCATAATAGAAGAAGAATAATAACCTTTCTCAAAATCTTTTTTACTCTTTTCTTTTTCATTATAAAATGAAATAAAACATATATTTATCAATTCTATTCTCATTTGCATAACACTGGTTTACAATTTATTTAATTAACTAAATTCTCTCTGGAAGATGAGGCCCATTTGTGAAAGATCCGTAACATTATATAGAGTTGATGTAAACATCTTCTGTTTTCTTCTCATTCTTAAGGTTCTCATAGCGTAATATATGCATATTCTACATCAACATTTCAACATTTCAGCTCGTTATTTGCATGTCGGTGTGTATGTAGAGCAATAATAGAAGTATAACTTATGAGGAAACATTATGACTAATTGATCAAGCTGATCAATAAAAATTTGTAGCGCAAACTGAAGGAAATTATATGCGAACATATATTTATTAACATTAACTTTTTATTTTCGATTCTCTCGCACATAACTCTACTGATATTTATTAGAAACAGAAGACTATTTTTACGGTTGAAATTTGTTTTGATAAGTTTTCTTAATTTTCAAAGTGGGGAAAACAATAAGAAACAGAATTGTAATCGTTGGATTGATAAGTTGTTGTTTTTTTTTCAAATTTTACAACCGACATTTCCAACAGATGGGTTTTCTGTGCATTGTACGTGCACTTTCTTCTTCGCATGAAACGAGGTAGAATGAAGAAAGAAATAAATTGTCCCATCGAATCATAACACTTCTTCTCCTGTCTTTGTTCTTCTTTCTTCTTATTTGCTTATTCAATAACATTATTTACAAAACATGAAATATTAGATTTTTACAAATATTCTCCTTTCTATTGAAATCTCAATTTCTATCAGAATAATTTATTAATAAAGAAACGGATAAGTAAATAACATTTTCAACAAGTATTTTCATTTCTTCATCTCACTCACTACAAATCGACAACAACCGAAAAAAGGTGAAGATGGAAATTATCAAAAATTACGTAATATTTTTTTTCTTTTAAGTTTTTCATTCTATCCTCCTTCTTATAACACCAATAAATTACACATAAACTTATTGGTTGTGTGTGCGTTGAAGAATAAGAAGATATATGATGATGAATCAAAAATGTGAATCATATGATGATTAATGGATGAATATCTATTACTATATATTATAATTCTATTTTATTTTCTTTCATTCACCTCTTGCCTTTCTAATTGTCAATTAATAGATTTATTTGTGAAGATTTCTGAGAAACAATCAGGAAAACCATTATGTATTGGGAGAAAAAAAGACCGATTATTTCCTCAATTTTTCCTCCGAATTTCTTCTTGAGATGATTTAACTGTAAATGGAAATTCCTTTTCCTTTTCTCAAAACATCAATGGAATTAATGGAATTATACCCCCATTAATTTTGTCAATGATTTCTTTAAAGATAATTTATGGGAAATTATCAAATTAGATAATGGGAATTTCGAAAATCAATTTAGAATCTAATCTAATTCGTCTTGGAAGATCTTAACGTTTTTATAATAATTTATTTCCAAAAGAAGACTAATTTGCTTATTCGTAAAAAGCATTTAGCGCATGGTCTATTTCATTCTCAATTCTATTTAATGGAAAATATGGTTTTTCTGCTTGAATTCCATCACTTCAGACCCGAATAGAATGTGTCCAAATTTCTTATTCTAATATTTATTCCACTTCTTTTTCTGTTCACCTCGCCTCATAACCACGTGCAGGCACTCGGAAAATGTCCCGAAGATGAAGAATTTTAATAATATTTTGGTCAACATAATTGTTAGGGAAAATTATCTGGGAAATTATCTGAATATATCTCCAAATCTAGAGGCGGTTCGATTGTTGACAGGAGGAGTATTACAGAGATAATTCTCAGAAATCTCAATATAATACAATAATCTTCTTTTATTGAACGTTCCACTATGTTTGGGATTGGAATGTTTTGTTAGTTCGATTATGCCGAATGAAGTAAGCTAGAAGGAAAATGGAAATTGCAGAAATGTACAGGAGAATTCCCCTTCAATTGTTTGCTGACGTGGCATAATTAATTGAAATAAGAATATTTCTATTGCACTTCTATCAGATTGTTAAGGAGTACTATCTAGTAGATAAAAGAATCTGAAGTAAAACATCTCCCATGAGAAGGTATTGGGATGAATCTGGTAACGAAAACGATTTTGTTTTGCTGTTGAAAGATTTGATCTTTATCTTTTAAATATTTGTTCGTCGATATTCCCTTTTCTTCTAATTAGTTGTTAATTATAATAATTAAAAAGAAAAATGTTCGAACTTTTCTTCAAGTGCCTTCGTCCAACTTCTTCAAGTTGAACACTTCCATTTGTAATGGAAAATTAAGAAGAAAACGGCATTATTTTCCTCATTTCTTTCTTCTTCGAGTTAAAAAGAATGTTACGGAATATTTCCATTTATTTCTTTCTTCATTTCCGTGTATCATCATTATTCCATTTCTCCTCCCGCTCATCATTCCCAATTTATCATTTCTTATATGCTCATGAATTTTTTTATCTTACTCGATACTCTTAGGATGATATAAGAACCGAGAGCAATTATTGCTCGAATTTGCCGTTGAAATGCGACATGGGCAAAGAATTGAAAAATTCACATGTCAAAACCACCACCATCATCACCACCGCTACCAAGAATACCACAACTACCAAGACTACCACCACCACCACCAGGACTACTAGTACCAACAAATTATCCAATGCCACCAATCTGTATAACACTTACGATTTTTACAAGAATTATAAGACGACTAATACTAATAAGGATCGGAATGAACAAACACTTTCCGTTCAAAGTATTTATGGTCGTTTGGTGACGTCGTTGGGACGAAGAACATTTGAAGTTCCAAAAGAATATGAAAGGAAATTGAAATTGGTTCCTTTTCATATCGGATCGTCATTTGATCGGAAGAATGTTCGTTCAAAAAATTCAAAGAACAAAAAGAAGCTTTTGGGTGTCACTTTAGAAACGAATATCGATTATGGTGTAAACGGTTGTCGAATAAAATCGATTAATAAGAATGGATTAGTTGGAGTTGATGGTCGATTGAATGTCGGAGATTTCATCGTTCGCGTAAATAACGAACATCTTCGATGTATTTCACCCATCATGCTCAAATTCATAATGGGACGTGCAGATCTACTTTCCGGTGATGTTCAGTTAATTCTTTCTTTCGACAATTCTCTTTTAATTCTTAATGATAAAGTATTGTATATATTAAAGAAACTGATGTCGCACGAGCCAAACAAGATTATTTAGTAAATCGAACGAGAAAGTTTAATTTTATTGAAAATTATATAAGAAAATTCAAAAAAAAAATTTTCCATTAAAAGACGTTGGTATGAGAGTGATATGAATTTGGATGAAACCTATTCGATGAATGATCGAATCGATTCGAAAGATGAATATTACAATGGAATCTTCTCCAATAAATATTCGTCGAATAAAAAGAAGAAAGATCTTCATTCATCTCAACCACTTCCAATATTACCTAATGAGAATGATTATCGGGAAAATCATAAAATCATTGAAAATGATTTGGTAATATCATCAGACCGACCAAACTATCGACAATTTGCCACCACTGCCAATACGCCGATTAGTGGGAGGAAATATAAATTTAATGAAATGAACGATTCGGATATCATTCTCCATTATCAGGATGAAATGAATAATAATATCGATGATTATCGGAAAGATATTTATGATGAAGATAACGATTGTTCTCTGATGAATGATGATGGAAAGAATAATTATTATAAATATCAATCAACACCCGAGTTAAATTTCAATGAGAATCCACTTACCTCTTCCAATAATATGTCGTTGGTGAATACGAAAGAGAAATCGAATGAAATAATCAAATTCTCCAATCCTCATCATAAACAATCGAATGTGATGAAGAGTAACTCGACGAAATTGGAGAGGAAGCAAATCAAATCTGAAGTACCAAGACCGACGAAATCCATCTTGAAATACGACGATAAAAATAGAGGGATTTATAAACAGAACTCTTTCCAATATCATCGTCCGTTGCCACAGTCATGTGAGAAATTGAACGAAGAAAAAACGGACAAACAAACCAATTTACCTTCAAATTTATGCACTCAACAAACCGGTTATTCAGTTGGTGGACGAACTCTCACCGCCAATACGACGAGCAAAGCTCGTATGTTCATCGAGAATCTTTGGGGAGAAGAACGACATGTATATCTCAATCGAATGAAGAATCGTTCATTGGGTATCAGTATTGTTGGTTAGTTCGGTTGTTTAGAAGAAGATCTCGAAATTCTTATTATTTCTTATTTTTATTGGAATTAGGTGGACGGATTGATTCTGATAATGAATTAGACAAAATAATTTCAGGAATTTTTGTGAAAAATGTTCTGACTGATAGTCCGGCGGCTCAATTCAGTTTGTTGAAAACGGGAGATCGAATTCTCATGGTTAATAATGAAGAATTGATCTCTTGAAGAATTAACGAATATTTCTTTTCATTTCATCCAAATAAAACATGTTTCAGGTGAATGATATTAGTATCAGAAACGCATCACATGAACGTGCAGTGGAGATTATTCAAAAAGCAGATTCGCCCGTCGATTTCGTCGTGCAAAGTTTGGTGGACCAAGTTATTATTTCAGTGTGTCCAATTAACCATTCGTTGAAAGGATTTGCTTCACGAGAGAGAAAAATTAGAAATATTTTCCAAAAGAGAAAATCATGAGAATTGTTCCACCGAATCCATTCTCTCATCGTCAATTACGTCGAATAACGGTTCGAAAGATAAAGGAAAATTTTGGCGAAATATCGATATTTTATGTAGTGAGAATGATGAACTTTTGTCAATGAGTGATATTCCCTCATTGAATGACGAAACATTTTTGGATAAGAATTATCATATGAAACCAGATGGGAAGCTTTCAGACGATGACAACGACGACGGTTTAGGTCGAAGAACCAGATCGTCATCTTTATCGTCATCCGTTAGTACTTTACCGGAAACGGACAATATTAAAGTGGAGGAAACAAGTGAAATAATAAAGAAATTCCAAACGTTTGTTATCAAACGTGAAACGCCAAACCAATTGTTAGGAATGACGTTGAAATGTTTAAAAGTGAAAAGTAACGACGAATTTTTTAATTACAATAATAAGAAGATTGGAGGGAATGTGTCCGATTCACAATGTGTGGTTGTAGCAATTGTGGAGGATGGATGTGTAGCACGTCAAACGACAATGGAAGTATATGATATAATTCATAAGGTTAAATTTTATTTCTTTATTTCATCAACCACCCAAAAGGAGTCGTTTTACTTAACACCAAACTTAGATGAAGAGTCAGAATTAGATAATTTCGTATCTCTCAATTCGAATAGTTGGATAGAATCACTTGATAAAGAATGTTAAATAAATATCTTATTGACTGATTAGAACTTCTTATTTTTCTTTTCCCTTCCAAACGGTTTATTTCCGATATTAGTTCATTCTTTCCTTAGTCCATCATTCTATTCGATCATAATTCGAAATGGAATGGAATGAATGAGCTCGGAAATAAACGTTAAATTCGAAAAAGACTTTATTTGGTGCTTTTTGGATGGAGCCGGATGTCAAGTGGACGGCATGGAAATAAGAATAATCGATTCCTTCGACTACATTGTACTTCGTTCTCCCCTCACTAACAATGCAAGGACGGAACTAATAAATTAGAAATTGATGATTTCCATTTTTTTTAAGAGTGAGAAGAAATAAAGAATAATTTGAATAGAATGGAAGAATAATTGTTAATTGGAGGAAGAATAAACTAATTTGTATTTTGTATAAATATCATAGAAATATTTCATAATAATAACGACAATGGAAAGGAAACTAATCAAATTTAACTTGACATTAATTTTATTTAATTTTCTCTCGATCAATGTCGTCCATGTTCAATTCCGTCAATTGGCTGTCCTTACATATGTATGTCTTCCTCCCTCCATCCAGAGCATACGCGAACATCTCAACCAGTTTCATTATGACAATGATTATGTATCCATTGCAGTGTAGATCATGCATTCGAAATAAGTCATCATTCTTTCATTCATTCTCAACAAAATGATTGTATAAGTAATATTCTACGAATTATTACAAAACTACGACAAACGGATAATCATAAGTATTATCTTATCTGGCCAAAGAAACTTTTCTCTTCATAACATTCTCATCAACCCCTTCACACCAGTGCACAGATCTATATAGAAGTTCATCATATTTCTTTTCAATTCAATTGAACATCGAAAGAAATGAATGTAGTAGATGATGAAATAATGAAGAGATTTCAAAAATTAAATGGAATCGAAGCAAATCATAGTGGAATCGACTAGTCCAAAAGAAGGAATTGGAAAATAATAAAAAAAACTTGAAATAATTTCTCATTTTCTTCCATTTGATTATTTTAGCAATGTCAGTTTATGGATATATGCTACAGTGAAGAGGGTGCCTCCAACATGCATCCTTCGTCCTATTTTTTTCTCATTCCAATAAACAAATAAACATAAAAAAAAAGAAAGGAAAAGGTTTCGCATGAAATAATGGAAGTTAGAATGAAAGTACATTTCTCAGCTCTCGGTTTTCTCCCACCCCTCCCATCGTATCTGGTCCGCAACAAACTCTTTATTTTTCTTACTATATCCTTTATTTATTCTTCTTCTTTCCATATCTGATTTATCAGATTAAAATCAAAATAATTATTATCCAATTCTCCATCAATACTTCTTCGCCAGAACAATGAAACAAATTATTGTTCTTATCTCCACTCATTCCAATGTCTCTATAAACAATATATTCATTAGAAAAAACAGTTTCATTGAAATTTAAGGAAATCATAAATTTTCATAGTAATTTTACATAATTTTCAGAAAGTTCAAAAATGGAATATATTATTTTTTGTTGAAATAACTTCAATTTCCAACACGGTTAATTTATCGTTGAACATTCTTTCTTCGGTGTTGAGGTAAATGGAATAATTATGGAAATATTGAAATCCGATGTAGATAATCGGTTCGGTTTCAATTTCATTAATCCTCCTATAGACATTGGAAGGATTAATATAAGTCGATTTGGGTTGATTGGGAGAAGTTATGGTGTTTCTATCTGTTGGTATCTTCAATTGGTCATACTCCACCCTATGTATCCGGATTCACTTGTGCACCATATAGATGATAACATTATTTTTTAATTTATTTCACTCAATATCTAAAGAACACCAGAAAGTACATTATCTTTTACATCCGATTGAATATGCGTCAATTGAATGAATGAATCTTAGAGAATAGGAATATACATATGTATATTAGATAGATAGATAGATCTATTATTCCCGTTTTCTTTTCTTTTTTTTCAAAAATGAATTTCGCCTATTATTTTTATTCAATCCATTTCATATTTCCATCATCACAGTTGGTGATAATTCTGATCATGTTCTTGTGTCATTCCTTCCATTTACATTGTCTTCCTCTTCCTTTCCTAATCTCTAACATGACACATCCATCACCACTTCCCCCTTATGCTAATGATGATGTTTAAACGAATATCTCCTTCGTTCCATATCTCTCTCATCCAATACCAACCATGACCCATTGATATGTTACATGGGAATTGTTTAAACACAATTCTAGAAAGAAATTCCGTAATCACATCATAATTCCCTCCAGTTGTCTGGGAGAGTCCAAATCCATTAATTCTTCAATGGAAATTTTCTATGAATATTAATTCCGTTTTCTAATGCAAAAAATGTTCGATAAAAATTTCCAATTTGAAAGGAAGAATAAATTAAAGTTTTTTTTCTTTTCCGATAAGAAGACGATCTGGTCAAATAGATCGTCTATGATCAATTCTTCGAATATTCATAAATTCGTCATAAATGAGAAATACAGAAAGTTGAATTATGAGAGTTTTGTGTCTTGATGAAAACGTTGATTAGTATGATACCGATGAGAAACGCAGGGACTTTTCCTCAACTGCTCTCCTGCGGCAAATTTAGAATGGCAAATTATAATTTTGATTCCTCCCACTTTCTATGCACAAGTTTTTCCTTATTTTTCTCATTCGTCCAATTCGCTTCAGGAATTAAAAACTTTTTCTTCCTTTCCTTTTTTCCCTTGTTAATTCTAACGTGGTTTTAATGTTGAAAGAATTGAGAAAAAATGTTATTTATTTTCTGAAGGAGAAAAAGTCGGAATATAACGACAACTGTTTATAATTCAGATTTGAGTTATACGTATTTGATATTCAATTTTATAAGAGTAATTTCATATTCATCAATTTGTCTAATAACGGATCTAATTGGATTTATGGGATGGAAGATGATGTATGTTCTTCTTCAACGAAACATTAGTAGTTTATCAAGAAATATATTGGATGACGTAAGAAGCATACTAATATTCATATGTCAATTCTTGAGAATTACGCAGGTGAATTCGATTACCTAATTATATTCCCACCCAATTTTAATAATATTAATATAAAAAAACGAGTTATATATACATAGATCTGAGAAAAGGAAACTTCATTGATAGCTAAAAAATTAGTAGGTGGCAGTCGTTAGTGCTCTTCTTCCATTCGTCTTCATGCTTCATGTGAACATTGAAATTGTTCACATTTATTACGATTCGATTCGTATGTGGAACGAGAGTTTATTTCGTCAATTTAATCCAATGAATTAAATTTGTAACATTATAGAAATAACCATTTCGAATATGGAATAAATTTGAAAAAAAATTGGAGAAAATTTTTGGGGTTTTTTCGAAGATTTTTCTTCGGATTTCAATTGAATTGATAATTGGACGATAATTTGGGAGAAAGGGCATTTGGACGAAGACTAATAATTAGAAGGAATGGTTGTTGAGTGCGCTGTAAGGTGGGAGAATTGAGTTGTTATTACAAAAGATGAACGATTTTCATAAGCAATTCTTTATTAAGATCGGGGAGGAATGATCTCTTGCAAATTAGATGATTCCAATTTTTCTGGATGATATGAGCAATAATTTCCCATCGTTTCTTCCTTCCTTCTCCGCTTCCACCACTTGACATGCATATCTGGTGCACAACGTCTCGTTTTGTAGGTAGATTTATTCTAATGTGGCATTGCTGTCATTGGGTTGATATATTTGATGTTACTCTCATGCAATTTCCTTTGTATATGATAAAAATTGAGTTTATTTCAAAAAGAAAAAAAGAAGAAACTGTCTATGATAAGAAGAAGAAGAAAGAAGGACGAGATGTCAAGAAGGAATTTTTGATGAAGAAAAAATGATTCTCAAATAACTCAAATAACTGGAAGGATATTATGTTTGTTCATATTTTAATCGGCCCATCGATTAATCGGCACATATGTACGACGTCGCAGTAGGGAATGATATGAGAGAGGTGATGTAATGAATTCATAGTAATCAGATTATCATTCTTCTTCATTCCAATTTAATCTTGTTTCTTTCTCCTTTCATTCTAGATTAATGATATAAATGTTAATGGTCGATCACATTTGGAAATTTCCAATTTAATAAGAACACAACCTTTCGCCGACGGAAACATCGACATTGTTATCGAACGAAATAATAAGATTCTACCTTCATATTTAGATCATCAGAATAAGATTGAGCAAACTATCAATGTTGAAAACCGAATAAGATTGTCGAACCATCAGAAAAAGAAGAAGGATGTCGGGAAAGATGGCAGATATGCGCTCAATTCTCTTCTAACCAAACCAATCACTAATACCGTTCATGATGATGATGATGCTGATGAATCATCGAAGTATCCGTCAAAACAAATAAATGGTAACCATAGCAACGATGAAAACTTCGAAAGATTTCCAAAAAATCTTCATAGAGAGAACGATAGCAAAATAGGTAATCGGAAGGAATCGTCAGTTCCATCAGCATCTTCGAATGAAATCGAATTTGAAGAAACGGAAACGAAAACGAAAAATTTTCCAAAAGAACAATTTCCTAATAACGAAGATAATGTGAAGAAAAATAATAATAATGATGATAATGATGACGACCTTTCAGTTGAAAAATGTTCAAAGAAAAGCAGTATGCATTCCAATCACTCATCTTTAGAATATCCGAATGATATTTCGAAAAAGAATGACCATAATCTGGTTGTGGATGATGAGGTAGTGGGGATAAGGAAGAAGGTTAATGTACTGGATGAAGAAGTCGATGAAAGGAACTATGATAATTACTCATTGAATCACAACCCATTTGTTAGTGATAAGTTCAATAATCGTCATGAAGATAAGAATGATGGAATTGAGGCTATAAGTGAAGAGGACATTTCTATAAATAAATTTCTTGATAATTATCCCATATTAAATATTCCCATAGAAAAGAGTAATTTAACGAATTCTTTTGGCTTATCTATTCTGCCACTTTATCAACTTTCATCGAAATCGAATGACCAAATGAGAAATGATGGTGAGGAAGATTTGATGCGGCAAGACGATGGATCAAATTCTTATCAAACATATTTATCTGAAGACGTTCCTATTAATTACTGTAATAATTCCAAAACAACTTCTTCTTCATCCACCAACTTCTCCTCCTCCTCCTCCTCCTCCTCATCCTCTTCTTCTTCCTCTTCTTCCTCTTTCTCATCTCCACTTAACTCCGCCGTTCATTCGACATACCATCCTTCCACTATGAATAATCAGAATAAGAATCAACAGGATGATGTTGTTGTTGGGAAGGAGATTCATATAAATGCGAGGAACACAGTTTCGAAGAACCAAGGCCAAAATCCCATTCATAATTATCAGAAATTGGCAGAAACGATTCATTCGAACAATTGTCAAATGAACGAATGGAAATTGATTGGATTACTAATCACTTCGATAAGGAGAAATAGTTCAAATTATCGTCTGACAGATTTGAAGAGAAAACAAATAGATTTGGAAAAGAATTCCGTGACTGGAATTACCTCTGCCATTACCACCACGAATAATAATGAAATGTTGGACATCAAGGATGATGATGATGATGTTCAAAAGAAAACAATGAGAAATAATATCTCCGAATATTCTTCAAAAGTTACTATTCATTTCTAATCTATTATCTTATTACCATCTCCTCCTTTCCTATCACTATCATCATCATCATCATCGTCGTCATTATTTCCATTATTATTTCTTTTCCTTTCTATATTACGTCAATAACAATCGATCGCCTATCATATCAAATGCGATATTCATTCATGTAAATTTTCCGCAACAAAAAAAAAGTTTCTTTGTACAACACCACCGTCTGATAATGATCAATGTTGCTATAATTATTTATAAATTCTTCACCAAATTTTTATTCACATCAAATGTGATATTCATCTAACCGTTTCGCCTCATTCTAATTCAAACTTCTCTCCAATCTGTTCTTCTAATTTCACCTCACAATCAACTAATGACTCGAACGTGATTGTTCCCATTCCAATAATCGTTATCAATACGGTCTATGCTCATTGACTCATACTATTCTCTCAAAATTAAGTATAATATTATTATTCAGTTGATATTGTTAGTAGATGGAAGAATGTTCATTCTATATTTTATTTTATAAATTTCATTCGATTGAACTTGAAACATTCGTGGACGAAACCTTAACAACTGTATTGGTGTAATGTCGATGATTTTCATCAGTCTAAATTAGTGGACATGAAGTGTCAGTGACGGACAAGTCGCAGTTATCTGTTTTTGAAGGAGTTCCGCTACTAGACAATGCACTCAATGTGCACTCCAAGTCTTCTTCTGATTTCTTTGTCGAATATGTAAATTCTTCATTAACAGGAGAAGCTTTTTCAAAAACACAATTTGTTACAATCAAATTTTTTTGAAATACAGACTGATCTTTCATTAGGCAATCTATAGCGGATTGTGCAGCTGTTGTGCACAGAAAATTATGATTCAAGGTAAAGAAGTTGCTGCAATTGTGTGCATAATTCGATGGATGTTGAATTATTCTTATTCTTCTTTTCAATATTAGTATTCCATGGAAATTTATAAAAATATCGATTATAACGTATTGACAAATGAAGAAAAGTAATTTCATTTCTCGCTTCTTCCCTCACCACTTTCTCCTCTCTATTTGATCTTCTATTAATTTCAGAAGAAAAGTTTAATAATTTCATAAGTTATTTCTCTTAATAGAATTATGTTCGACATTAGAATGATCAAATTCTCATTAGATTATCATAAGAAAACCGATGAATATATTCCCATAATTTACTCTTCGTCAAACATTAGGAAATAGAAAAAATACCAATTTATAAATGGAGTAAATGATGCACAATATTCTTTCTTTCCTTTATCATCATCATCATCATCATCATCATCATCATCGTCTTTTATTCTTCTTCTTCTTTTACTTCCCATTGCACATCCTCCCCAAACATCCTCCACATGTGAACAGTGGTGTTGTAGAACAATCATATTCCGACGAGAAGTAATATTATGTACACGAGAACTACACTTATATACACGAAAAATACACATCTATACACACATACATGCACACTCTATTATTTAACGTCCAAATTATTTCCAATGGAATACGAATCATTATAGAAGAAGTGTAACGATTCATTTTAATGAATTTACGTTAATAAATTTAATGAATAAATTTATTCTATAATCTCCCAAATTCTAAAGTTTATTCACATATATTATTTTATTGTTATTTCAAATTCTCATAATTTATTGATGACTGGGATGATTAACCGTTTCTCTTCGTAAAAGAATTTCGTCCACCGAATAAATAAAAGTCAATTTTCATTAAAAAATCATGAGGGAATGATCTATGTATAATCGGTTTTCTGAGAATGAGAAAAGGTTTATTGGAAATTGGATTTAAAAAAGTTTCATGAGAATGTTGAAAATTGTAATTTGTGGAAGGATGATTAAAAAATTTTCAAGTTTAATCATTGGCATGAATATTTTTGAAACGAGTAGACGAGATGACGATGTCATGAATTAAAATAATAGTTTCCCTGCAAAAAAACCAAAATGAAATCATTATCTGGTGTAACACGCAAATAATTCTCATGACCGAATGGAGTATGCGAATTAGTCGTTATAATCATTTCGTTCTGAAGGAAAACTTCGAAAATGAATTATATGAATTATTCAAACATTTCTTTCTTTCTTTCTTCTTTTTCCTATTCCTTCATACAATTAAACAATTTCATACAATAGAACTGGGAAAATTAACTGGAATTTCATTATGTTCCCATTATAATGTCCATGTCATGTTTCTCCTCAAATCATACTCATCCTTCATTCTACACGAGAATTGGAGAGATGAATACGTTTTTCCTATTCAAATTAATGTCGTCCAATAATGATACACGTCGCTTCTTTTGGTTTCCGTCATTCTGTGGATGGCATCGACACTTCAACAATATTAAATTTATGTTTGTAACCTGTAACGATTCATGGATAATTGACTAAATGCTTTCTCTAATTCCTCCTCTTTATCAGAATATGGTGAGAGTATCGAAATAAATTTTTTAGGAACTCATAATAAAAGATGGAACTCCTCGAAATTTTATAGTTTCATTTTCTTCTGACTCGTAATATTTCCTCGAATTATTCCTTTCAATTAATTGGTTTACACATTTTCCTACTGAATTCCCTAGAGAATTAACATGTTTTATTAGACTCATTAAACTTCATTCGAATATAATATTTGAAGTTTCAAATGATTTTGCGACTATATCGAATGGTAGAGCTTGTAAGGAGAGAGTGGAGGAGTAGAAAAGTTTGATTTAAAAAGTTGGTAAAAAAAAAAGAATTGTGTTTGTAGAAATTGAATAATTTATTTTTAAAATTTTAAATTAAGCTTAAGAGAAAGCCACCAGGTCTTACGCGAGAAGAGATAGCAGAGATGGTGTGTGTAATGAAAGGAGTTGTTGAAGGCTTGTTGGTTAGTTATGTTAATTGTGAGGAATGTTATTGGACGTTTGCTGTTTTTTGTTTCTGCAATTGAAGAGGAGATATTGTTAGTTATTGATGAGTTTGATTTGTTTGTTCTATTGTGAAGGAGAAGATGAAGAAATGATTTATTAGCATAGTAGCAGCTGATGTGCATATTGTTGTAGGTGATCGTCGGAAATATGTTGAGGAGATCTAATGTTTATGATAGATAGTACATTGTGTGTGATGTGCTCACGCCACTTCCATATACGTCATATAGAATGAGATGGTGTAGGCAAGTACGTAAATATTAAAATCATTTATGATATGATATAATATGATAGTGGAGTGTTGTATTTATTATCTTTCGCCTCTTATACCACCCACTCCTCATCTCTTCCATTCTGTTCTTTCTTCTCATTTTTCACTAATCTACTCAGCGAGGAATTGATAAAAATGGAAATTTTCTCTTAAACTAATTCCTCCACATATCTACCTATTTATTTTTATATATATATTAATCTAAACATTCAATTGACGTCCGAACACATTCTCTCCAATTGAAACGACGTCTCATCTTAGAACGACTGTTCTCATGTTTACCTACACATCTTCCCATAACAATAATGATTTGTTCATCATTTCAATCTTGAAAATGATCTATAATGTCTAAAAAAAGAAAGGATATTTGGAGTTCCTCAAAAAATTCATGGAGAATAAGTTCTCTTCTAATTTTCTCTAATTTATTCAACAAATATTTCATTGACTCTCAATCAAACAGATGATGATGATGATGATGATGATGATGATGGGAATGAAAGAAAGAAGTTATGAATAGAATAGATTGATGTGTCAAAAACACTTTAAATTAATTTTGAATATAATTTGACAATTAATTAAATTTTATTTTTGTGTAGAATGACGAATGTGCGGAAGAAAACGATATTGTCATAAAAGTAGATAAAATGAAAGTAGAAGGGAATTCATATACATCTCTTATGAAATATCTGCAAGATGTTCGACAAGGTGTTACTACTATCTTCACTATACATCGACCTAGTCGAGGAGAGACTACTCAACTATTTGGACGATCAACTCATCTGCCAACCAATTCGAATAATCTTTTGAAGAGAAGTGAATCGTTAACTTCTATTTCTACCATTATTGCAACTCAAACACATTCGTTACAACAACCACAATTAGATAAGAGTGATGAGAATGAAGCATCATCCACCAATATTGAAAAGTTCATAAAGAAACCATCAATCGATTATCAACGTCGATGTGCCAGTGAATTACCGATGAAACGAACAATATTTAATCGCAATGATAAATTATTGAATGACAAACGGATCGATTGGAATGGTAATTTAATTAATAATGCCACTCAATCACCATTGTCATATCTCCCCAATAATATCGATAAACAAACCATGTCAACACAACAACAACCATCAACTACATCGTCAACAAAACTTTTAAAGAAGTCAATTCAACACAATTCCCCATCAATCATCAAATCGTCAACACGAACAACAACTACAACAGTCATGACATCTAATCCTTTCATTGACTCGTCATTGACACCGGTAAATCTTATGACAACCCTGCCAAATCTAACGAAAACAACAACAGTTCCATTACAATTCGCTCCCAATCATAAATCCTTTTCGAAAAACACAACAAGAAAATCGATTGATGATCAAGATGACCTCAAACTATCCATAACGAGATCGGTTAGAAAATTATTTTTTGAATTTTTCTTTCAAATTTTTTTTCAAATTTTTTTCCGAATTTTTTTTTTTCTCGAATATTTTTTTCAAATTTTTTTTTCGAATTTTTTTTCGAATTTTTTTCAAATTTTTTTTCGAATTTTTTTCAAATTTTTTTTTGGAATTTTGTTTCAAATTTATTTGAAATTTGCAGGAAATTTTACCGGATGAATTATCGAAAATTTACGAATTCGATTCGACTGATTCGCCATTTGGTCTGACACTCATCGGTTCCATCGAGACTTTATTTGTTGGAATTTTCATTTCTCTTGTAACATCCTCTCATTCGTCTTTTCCAGAACAAAGTGATCGTTTTATTTATCGAGAAGAATGGTCGATTTGGTGATGGTCGTTTATTGCCTGGAGATGAAGTGTTGAGATTGAACGAGAGGAATGTGGATCGATTGACGATCGATGAGATTTCTCAAGAGATCATTCAATCATCAGAAAAGAATGAAAAGATTTCGATGAAAATACGAAAATTATCTCCAGTTCAGAAGCAAATGTTATATAATTGTGATCCGTCCATTTTCGAGATAGTTCACATCGAATTAGTGAAACGTAATGGGAAAGGTTTCGGTTTCAGTATATCTGGTCATTTCAATCGACCCACTTCCAACGAGATGATGATTATGGATGAGAGATTCGGTGTTTATGTTACACATCTGATGTCGAGTGGTCCCGCTGAACATGACGGACGTTTAAGAATTTATGATCGTTTAATGTCGTTGAATGGGAAGAACATCTCCAATTTATCATGTGAAATGATTAGTTCGTTATTGAGAACATCTCAGAATAAGATTGTTCTGAGTGTAGCACGATTCCGTCGGAAGAAGAATTTCGATCAATTCAAACATACTCATAACACTTCCACATTGATCAATCATGCAACATCTATCGCTCCATCACATCTCATGATGAGTACGACATCCACATTATCATCATCGATTGTCAATGCATTATCTGGTTCATTGAAACATAAACTCTCATCCAATTCATCCATGTCAACTGCACATCAATCGCTAAAATGATAAAACATCATTCCAAACTTCAATTCCATTTATTCTCTTCTCTCTCTCTCTCTCTCTCTCTCTTTCTTTGTTCTCTTTTCTCGTTGATCTTGTAAAGAATTTAATTTCATTCGAAATTTTCGAAAGAAATTTTCTTTTGAGTTCTGAAAGAAATTTACGAAAGATTTTCTCTTATAAACATTTTTCTTTTTCGATATTTCTAAACAAAGATATTATTTCGTCATGGAACTCACGATCGGACATTTGACGACTGTATGGAATATTCAATCTTCCATCGACTCTTCATCTTTTTCCACATTTGTATAAAGATATTAATTTTATTAATTTTGATATTCTGAAATTCTAATTTATTTCTCCTTTTCCTGTTATTAAAATAATAATATATTTCTTCAATAAATTCAGATTGATCTCTGATCTATTCCAATTATTTATTTGTAATAAAAACAAAAAGTTTCAAGTTAGAACTGTGAAAGTGTATTAAAAAATCTCTTCTATTCTTAACAATTTCCATTAGAGAGAAAGAAACAAACGAGAAATAGTTGAATTTGTTTGAAAAAGAAGATTCTCTCTGTTTTTAACATTGATCGAAAATAAATCTGAAAATTTGAATATGTGAAAAGAAGAAAAGAAAGTGAAAAATGTTCTGATATGAATAATCACTTTGAATTTGAAGTAGAAAGAAATTAAATCTAAAAAACAATTTCATAAAACATCAAAATAAATTTAGCGTTTGGAAAAGGGATTATGACGACGAATGGTCGTTGGTGGGACGTTGCGTCGAAGACATCTCGAGATTTCGAATTCGAGCAGTTTAAACTCCAATCGAAATTTTCGAAACGATTATGCATTCTAGTTCGACTACTCTGTTATATAATATTCAGTGGAATTCTATTCTCGTCAATTGTTCTCCTGAAATATGTTTGGATTTATTTCACTCTACAAATGAAAGAAGAATTATCAAATGGAAATTTAGTGAAATATTTTGAAATAAAATATCTACTTTATTTGATCCTAATACTTCAATTCCTTTTTCCATTATTACATGGTTTATATGGAATGACTTTTAGAAATTTGATCTTCCCAAAACTCTCCCATATCGTTCTAATCGTCATTATTGAATGTTGTTCGACGGTTTCTCATTTCATCTTCCTCTTCTATCTCTCACATCATTTTTCGATGAATATGATAATTCTATTATTCCATCTACATTCCATTATCATTCCAGTCATTCTACAACTCATTCAGCATCTCAATACCGTTAACAGATATCAGATTGGAAGATGGAATATGTTGAAGATGATTATACATTTCATTGATCTTCTAGTAATTTCTTTACAAATTCTTATTCATGTTCTAATTATCAAACAATTGATCTTGGAAGAAATAAGAATATCAATAATCTCCACATATATTCTCATATCAATTGGAATGTCTTTGAGTTGGTGGGAAACGTTTTTGCAAAAATTTCAATTTCCATCTAATTGCTTCAATTCATTCAATCAGTTAATACATTCATTCAATCAGACAGTTATCAAATCTCGATCATATATTCAGTTTTACGTCAACTTATTAAAAATTGTCATTCTCGTCATTTATGAAATATTTGAGATGTATTATTTGAGAAAATTTCCAAATTCCTCTTATCAACCAAATAAATTGATTTATCATATTTTTACAGATTCATCTTCAATTTTATATCGATATCGATATTGGTTACTATTATATCTTCTCATTTATTATGTAGCTTCAAATATAACATCGATTTTGTGTAAAACGTTAATGCAACGGTTTTCCTATGCTCTCATTCTACAATTATCATCATTCATCATTTATCCTTTATTCATTTATCTTTCTCGAAATTATTCAGTCAATATCCATCATTTATTCAATCTCTCATTTATCAATGATTTCCATTTAAATTTTGAATGGAATTTACTAATGATTCAAATTCTATCTGCAATCTGTATTTGTGCTATCACCTTCCATATCTGGTTCCCGCAAAATGAGAAATTAGCAAAATTTCAAAAATTATTTACAAGTCAAACAGTCGTTCTATGTTTCTCCGATCAGCAGTTTATTTTAACGAGGAAAATTTTCGATAATAAAACACAGAAGAATAATGAAAAAAACAATTGCAATGGCGATGCGTTGTTTCCATATTCGTCATCAAATCAGAAAATGGAAATCCCGCTTATCTATTTATGTGCCACAATTTGGCATGAGACTGAGAATGAGATGACACAATTATTAAAATCGATATTTCGTCTTGACCGTGATCAATATTCAAGAAGAATAGCTCGGAAGAAATATGGAATTAAAGATTCGAATTTTTATCGATTTGAAGCACATTTAATTGTAGACGATGCATTCGAAATTGCTGATGATTTCACCGGATCATTACAGTCGAATATGACAGCTGATAATTATCATTTAATAAAGAAACCTAATCAGTTTGTGGAGCAATTGATCGATGTGATCGGGAAGACGACATGTCTCGTTCATGGAAGAGAAGATTTGAAACCAAAAGATCCCATAAAAATTTTAACTCCGTACGGTGGTCGACTAATATGGATCATGCCGGGTCGTAATAAACTAATTGCACATTTGAAAGATAAAGATCGTATTCGACATCGTAAACGCTGGTCCCAAGTCATGTACATGTATTACCTTCTTTCTTATCTTTTTAATCGGAGATGTTTCCCAAAGAACTCGAATAATCAATTGAAATTAAACAAATTATATTCGAAGACGAAGAATCATGCAATGCATAATGATTTCGTTGTTTACAATGATTTCTCAAGAGAGAACTATATTGAAAATGAAGATGATTTCGTCGGTTTCTCACTATATTTGAAGACGTTGCCTGAGAAGATAAAACGACGAATACAGAACACTTATATTTTGGCTTTAGATGGAGATATCGATTTTGATCCACAATCCGTCCTCTTGTTAATGGATCGAATGAGGAAGAGTCCCAAAATTGGAGCTGTTTGTGGACGAATTCATCCAATTGGTTCTGGTCCTATGGTTTGGTATCAACAATTTGAATATGCTGTCGGTCATTGGTTACAAAAAGCAGCTGAACATAAATTGGGTTGTGTTTTATGTTCACCCGGTTGTTTTTCCTTATTTCGAGGTTCGGCTTTATTGGATGATAATATCGTTAGACGATATGCAGATAAAGCAAATGAAGCTTATGAATATGTGCAATATGATCAAGGAGAAGATCGATGGTTATGTACTTTACTTCTTCAACAAGGATATCGAGTAGATTATTGTGCAGCATCTGACGCATATACATTTGCTCCTCAAACATTTGATGAATTCTTTAATCAACGACGTCGATGGATGCCATCAACAGTAGCGAACACGATATCATTATTGAAATCAGCATTCCATACAATCAAAGTAAATGACGAATTCTCCACCCCATATATCTTCTATCAATGCATTCTACTCATCAGTACGATCTTAGGTCCCGGAACAATTATTTTAACAATAGCCTCTGCTTTCCGAACAGTATTCCATCATTTAACTTTAACCGAATCATACATTTTTGGAACTTTACCAGCTGTATTTTATATCGTTGTCTGTTTTACTACACGTCCCAAAACACAAATATTAATTGGTGCCATTCTAACATCGATATATGCCGTTATCATGTCCATGGTTTTAGTTGCAACAATGGCACAAATTTTATCGGGCAAAGATAATTGGAATCCTTCAACCATATTCTTACCATTTGTGACGTTCGTCTTTTGTACAACAGCCATCTTACATCCGAAAGAGATGAAGAATTTATTACATGGTCTAATTTATCTTATCACTTTACCCGGTGGATATTTATTATTAGTAATTTATTCATTCTCTAATCTCCATATCGTTTCTTGGGGAACAAGAGAAATTGTTAATCGTAAGAATAAGGACAAAAATACGAGTATAAGAAAAAATAATGAAACATTTATGGAGAACGCGTTGAAACTTAATGGTTTCTTCCGAACATTATTTTTGGGGAAAAGACCCTCCAAAAAATGTCACGAACGACAATCATCATCATTATCAAGTGAAAATTTCGAACAATATGTTCTCAATCTTAATAATGATCCGACCTCTTCTAATGTGAGGGAATTAAGAAAAACTGGTTCGTCTTCAAATATTAAGGAATTAACCGAAAAGCGTAAACGAAATTATCCGTTGCAATCTTCACCGTTCAATCAGAAAGAAAATTTGACAAGAATAACATTTAAAACGATCAAAGAGTTTCGTCAAATGAAAAATTCATCAATCAAAGTCAATCGAAGTGATTGGATAGACAATAATAAATTTCTCGGCGATGGACCTCGACTGGCATTATTATCAGAAGAAAAAGAATTTTGGGATGAATTGATAAAAGAATATCTTCATCCATTGGACAAAGATCATCAGAAAGAATTGAAAATTCAACAAGATCTCATCACATTGAGAAATAATTCATGTTTCGCATTTTATATGTTAAATTTACTTTGGGTAGTTTGGCATTATCAATTAGATTATGTATCTCAACGATTTACTTCACTTCTATTACCAATTGGTCGTTTATGGAATAATGATGAATGTCACTTACAACCATTGGGTCTTCTTTTCATGTCCGTATTCGTTGTAATATTGACATTGCAATTTTTCACAATGTTAATACATCGTTGGGGTACGTTCCTCGAGATATTGGGCTCCACTAAAATTCTAACAAATTCCTCTAAAGACAATATCTCCAAATTAACCCCAGAAGCTCTGTTTAATATTGTTCAGAATCTAGATTATCAGATTTCAGTTGAAGATCCCGAATTTGATGAAAGTGAAGAAACTGACTTATCCATCAGTATGTTATCGGCTATTGCAAATGTCGAGTCCACGTAAAAATATCTATGAAATGAGAGAAAAATTAAAAAATACCATTTCCTTAACTTATTTACCGTTTTTACTAATCCATCAATTTCTAATTATATTTATTCGGACAAATAAAAAAATTATTTATTTTCGTATTTCTGGTCATTTCTTATAAAATCAAATCCCCTCAGGGTAAATTAAAAAGAAAATGACGTAACTCATCGTACATGTTATCACTGATAAGTTTTGCTGCCATATCGATATCGGAAAGTATTCCGAAATATGAGAAGTAATATCGAAGGGAGAATAGTGAATAGCGTCATTTAAAGAATGAAGAACCTCAATCGAATAGTAAGAGGAGAAAAATATAACCGGATTACAAAAAATTTTTACGATTTAGAAAATCAGATTTAAATATAAACCAGATTCCTCGATAAAATGAAATATTTTTTAATATCTTTGAACGATAAGAAGAGGCATTCTGATTGTTCTATGGTAAGATTCATTCAGATTTCAGATTATAGATAAAGAGACCTCATCTTTGGTATTAGACATTAGGTATTAGGTGTGATATTAGGATTGGGATCGAACTCCGATTTGAGATGAAATTAGCGGTCTTTTCCTTATTAGAGATCAGAATTTCGACGATTCGATATCTTGAAAAAGTATCATAATATTTCTGTTGTTCAGCTCTTCTAGTAAGATCACTTTTTCGTTATATCATTCTTATCTGAAAAGAATTCTCATGTGGATGATTTCTATGATTAGAATTTGCAGGTAACATTTCAGATTTGAGGTGACGAATTTGATGAAAGTTTTGAATTTTTCTATTTTTATCATTTTTCAGACGATTATTGACACGCTTATATGATCCAGAGAATTTGACGTGCTATACAGTAGGAATTTAAAGTAATCGGACACTTTTACGTTTTTATAAAACCGGTCATAACTTCTGTCCTATGAAGTATCTTTCGTAAAGGTGGATATCACAAAATAGCCCTATTCAAGCTCTTAAACATAGTGCAAAAAAA
>JALJEE010003012.1:0-38281 GCA_023231475.1 Seison nebaliae | reverse complement strand
TCAACAGGGTCTTCTTTCCCCGCTAATTTTTCTAAGCCCGTTCCCTTAGCTGTAGTTTCGCCAGATAGTAGTTAAGGACAGAAGCAATCTCATTATTCCATTCATGCACGTCGCTAATTATGCGACTAGGCATTTGGCTATGTTAGAGTTTATTACAATTAGAATTAAAACAGAATATTTATTAATAGTTTATATTATTAGTTATCCCGTCTTCTTTATCCCGCGTTTGTTGACATCCTGTCGCCGTCTTCGCCGAACACCCGGTCGATTTTGTGTAGTTTCATGGCATTCTTTATCGGATTCAGCTCAAGAGAGAGGACTTACATCCCTGCTGTTCGTCTGGAGGCAGGAGCTCAGCTATTGTCCGTTTTACGCTCCTGTTCACATCTCCCTCCGCTTCGGACGCCCGCGAGTACCCCTACTCGGGTTGTAGGCCGTCATCAGTTATTGATGACGTTGTACACCATTGTCTTCGATGACTTCATTGTTTCGAAGCACAAGTCAGACAGTGTGTACTGCTCGAGGCGAAAAGTTTTCTCGAGAAATTGTATCGTGAACGGAGCGATGCTCCCTTTAGCCGAAAAGATTATGGGCGCGTGAACGATCCGATTCACGTTGAAGTAACTTTTGAGGCTAGGCTCATACGGACTGTATTTTGCCTTCTTCGTGTTTGCCGCATCTCCATGACTCGATGCCGAAGCCTCAACCGGAACAGTTACATCATGCCTATGTGGTAAGTGGCAATAAACGAAGGACAGAATCATTATGAAGATGGTGCATCATAGATAATTGAAGATTTGGAATCAATTTTGATTTCAATTTCGATGAAAATTCGGTACTTGTTTATTACTAATTCTCGTTTCGAAGTTTCTTCTGATGTCAATGAAGCAATTTCTACCTATTCAGGAAATTATTATTAATTTATTAGTTGATTTAATTTTTAACATTGATTAATTAATTAATTAATCTGATTAATATCTTGTAAGTTTATGCCGTTTTCTTGGATGGCTTTTAATACAAAATTACAATACAAAGCAAAGTTTAAACTCTAATTTCTATTTTCGCAATGCGTATTTGAAACATGTGCATCTTAAAATTCGTCTATGCAAATTTCGTGCCAATGTGGATTGTCAATTATTTCAGGCGCAATTCAGGAAATTTCGCAATTCAGGCACATAACTGTTAACTAAACGGATATTTAAAACTTTAGAAAAAATGAGTAGAAGTGTCCGAAAAATTTTGTAAAGTAAGGAATAGAAATGTCCGAAAAAATTTCGAAGAGATATTAGTTACGTTATTTAAAGGTTCATCATTGTCCTAATTGATTGTTCATGAGGATGATTCCTATTCATCATAATCCTATTCATAAACCATTTTCATGTTTTAATCCAACAAATTTACGTTTTAAGTTTAATTCACGTTACAATTAATTATAAATTTTTCATTTAAATTTGTCAGTCAGCTTGTCACTTTTCCTAAGGTGTAACTTTTCCTAACTCTGCTTGTTTAAAACATTTCTTATATTGACTTTCTAAATAACATTCTATTGGGAGCTTAATAAATTTAATTATCATAGTTTTACTGATATCATATTTGTGAAGCGATACGATAATAAAAAATAAATTATTGAATAAATGAATTTGATATAAATATATAAAAAAAATTTAAAAAAAATAAATGATTGATTTCGATAAATAGAAAATTTTCTTTTATTAACCGATAGAAATTCTAATAAAAAAAAACAAACAACAAAAATTCCTGACAATTGAATTTGGTAATGACACTGGTAATGATAATGGTGATGATTGTAGTTGAACAAAAGAGTGTTGAGTATTATGAAAATAACTATTCAGCCGATTTAGTCGATTATTCAAATAATTCTGATTTGCCACCGTAGTTTATTTCGAAAAGTGAAATTATTCGATGCAAGCGAAGATAATAATAATCGATAAGTGGAAACGGAGATAAATTGATGAGAGAATAATTGCCCATAAACATCGTAAGATATGTCTCCACGCGATTCACTTTCCACCTTCCTCCATTTGACTAAAAAAGGCATTAAGAATGAATACCCTCTTCCGAACACCGACCCAACCAAAATAATACTTTCTCACTTACATCCAAGAGATACATGTCATACCGACCAAATTATGAGTGGGTTCTATGGGCGAACTATCGTGTTGGAGGGGGTAGGGTGAATGTGAAGGGAAACATAAAATCAGCAATGAACATCTCTAACAACTGGAAAAAAAAGAAGAAAATTTTGTAAATTTATAGACATTAGGTAGAAAAGGAATTTGACGTTTGTTCTCTTTAAAAAAAACTCCGAACGTTCATTTCACATTTAGTTATTGCAGTATCGTATACTGCATGTATATATTAATTGAGAAATTGCTTTCGAAATGATCTTCCGTTTAAGAGAATGTGTGATTCAATGTCATACGAACTAATCGATTAATATATCCTTCTTACGATATTAATTGTTTTCTTTCCAATTTTTTTCCAAAGAAATATTTCGTTGAAAACCCAATAAATTGATTATTAAAAACTATTGAGAAGTTACCAATTCATTTAAATGTCGACGAAATTATATATTTCTCCTTGTTGTTAAAGAAATTGAATTGTTATATTTTTGAATGAAAATCGAAAATTTTGAATGAAAATTACAATTAGTTCTCGAGGAATTCATTTGAAAGTTTTTAATAATTAAGATGATTATGTCGTAATTAAATCGATATCTGATAAATGGATGAATACGAATAACTGAACATCTAACAGAATATTTATATACACGCACCTAAACGAGTAATAGAATGTGTAGGTCTCCCGAAAGGGGAGAGAATAATATAAGTATATATATATATATATAATTGTTATAATAATGAACTATTAGACGGAGCTCATTATTAATGTGTTCTAGATGATGAATTTCTCACAATTCCTCATTTTTATTGTCTATTAGTCATATCGAATAAATTGAAGTTATATTCTTATTATTAATGACGTTTCTCACGATTCTATAGCGTCATTTTGCTTCATTTCCTTTTATTGATGTCTTGTATGATGAAAACGTATCGATGGACGAAAAGTAAAACTTGTTGAGGTAACTATGAGTTGGGTATATGTGTATCTGGTGGGGAGAACAGAAGAAAAAAATTTTAAATATTCTTTGTCTTTCATCCATAAACATACCCGAACGAATTTTTCTATTTCTTATTTTATTGACAATAGAAGCAAATTTATCTTCATCAAAACATCATGAAATGCATAAGAAAATCACGTCAAACATCGACAATAGTTGATTGGAATGATTCATAGAGTTATGCCCCCAACATTTGCCGAATCATTCCAAGCTCGTGTTTCCAAAATTGTTTTTGATTGAAATTTATGTTGGACTAGAGATAGGAAAGAACAGAAACTGTTGACTAATCTTCAAATTCTTTATGGAACGAAAGTTCTATTGAAATAGTTGGGGCGGGAGTATGGGAGAGGAGAGACAGTTCAACTTCGGTATTTTCACAAATTGGTTGAAGTTGAGAAGGAGAGAATGGATTTGATGCACATGCGTCAAACGAATGTGTAGCAGTTTATTATGTATTCGATAGATTGATTATAAGATAAAATTTATTTGGCAATTTCTGCATTTTATCATTTGAATTCCAGTCAAATGTAAGGACGTTTAGAACTGTTTATTCTTCAAAACTCTCTTAAGATTCCCCTTCGATGGGAACACATCACGAATATAAATTATATCGAAAATGTAACATAATGTTATATTATATTGACTAATAGTAAATATTTCCTCCTTCAATTTTGGCAGTTCTAATGAAACAATAAATATGAGAACAGTTGTTTTCATCGATTATATTTCGTTCTCACTCCACAAAAAAATCATTTCTCTTCCACATAGATCATTGAATTTAGCTTCATTTCTTGCTTCCCAATAAAATTTTTTCAGAACTCTACATTCAATTCTCCGAAACCATACATTCATCGTTTACGACGAAAATTTTTCGGGAAAGATTGTTCATTAGCATTTAATTCTCGGTGCTCTGAGAACGCTATGAGCAGGTAGATTGTTCGAAAGACGAAACAAATTGACAGAATGCTTGAGAATACTAGCAAAGTACAATTAGAATCCACATCCGAACTTGAACAGAAGTCCAACACACAATCCAATTACGTTCTGCCAGAAAACGTCAAATTGCAATCGGAAGAAGTTGACGGTTGCACCAATTCCGGTTTAGCAATCGCATTCGACATATTAACATTGTTACATCATCAACAATCGATGGGAAGAATGGTTCGGTTGTCGACGGGACAGAATGATAAACTGGAATTTTCCGATCCAATCGATGCCACCATGTCAAATGATTCGACATTGACGAATATGGTTAATGATTTATCTTATTATCAGACGTTTTCTATTGTTCACGCAATATTAACAACTAGAATACGTCGTTGTTGTTGTTGTTGTTGTCAATTATTAATCCCTAGAATTTTCCTACACTTAATTTATTGGTAGAATAAGAGAATTATGTCGCTGGTGATTAGTTGTAATGACTATTAGTAATAGTCAGGAGTTTAGCACAGCGAATGATGTAAATTTGGGAAAGGCACTATATAGCAATAATCCATCCATCGGTCGGTCGTTAACAATAGGAAATTATAAAATAAATATTTTTGAAAATATTTAGAGAAATGAAAAACTTGAGCAACGAAATAATTCGAAATGGACATTCTGATTGAAATTCTTGAAAGTACAGAAATTATGTATGGGCACAGTAAGAATACGTGTTTATTCTAATTAATATTAGGTAAAAGTGATGTGAATAGTGAAAAAATGATTTATGACGACAGTTAGTAATAAAGACGGGAGGAAAATTTACCGTATTTTTTTCCATTATTATCTCTGGAGTGAAATTGATCGAGGTGAATAATATATTAAGTGAGTATAATGCAATCGGGTAGGATGGAAGGGCTGCCTTTATTCTTCCTTCATACCTCCCAAATGATGAGAAATTGGTTGATAAGATCCCATTTATCATTCTCTTCTTTGTTTTCCTTTTTTCTTCTCGATTAAAGAATATTGATATTTCTATTAAATTCACAATATGCTGTAGTTTTCTATTCAAATACATTTTTTTTTTATTTTGTGCAAATATGAGTTCAAATTCAATAATTCTTTGAAAGAATTATATTCCTTCACTATCGATTTGTATCATTAATTTAATTCCTCCCCCTTCTATTCCATTCCCAATCGTCAGTAATAATATAATTCTTTCAACATATTCAAATGAGATGAAATTCAAATGATTTCTTCCTCGAATGAGAAATTTCTTTCTTCATTTTTCGATAGACGTCTTCACTGAGCTTCTTGAAAGAGAACCAGGTATTTATCTAGGAATTCCATCAGACAAATTTCAACAGTTAATTATGAAAAGGAAAGTTGGGGAAAAGATGTTTCGATTTTTATAAGTTTTATTTTCTGCACAGAAAGGAAATAGAACGAATTATCTCATTCGAATCCTTCTAATCATAATCATTCATCTATAAATATTTTGTGCAGTAAAGCCGTTGCTCACAATTCATCGAAATGTTTGTGATACACAGGTCTATTTTGGTAAAGAAAATTTCTTGTATTGATAAAAAGAATAATTTCCATAAATTTCTTCTACAAATAGCAGCATGAAAATATGGATGTGTTTGGTGAATTCTTTTCCATTTGACGGAGGTATTCCATCATAGTGATAGTGCTTCGAAGTTTTTCCTTCGTTTAATAAAGAAAATTAATAATAATAAATTTCTCATTATTATGATTATTGGTATCTTATCTATTATTTTTGTCTCCATTTTTCATTCATTTCTTTTGATTTATTATGTATCGAATAGTTCATCATAGCGATTGTCTAATTTGCACTTCACTTTTTTCCGTATTCTCCTTTTCGCCATTATTTATTCATGTTCCATTGACTTTATATTCGCCACCGAAACTGTTGCTTCGTCTAATTCTATCTGTTACTATCTTTAATATGCAAATGTCTTCCCATTTACTCGATTATTGTTCCAGTTCCAAACATGAACTTATCCCTCCTAATCACTCCACCTACTACCAATCAATAAACTATCACGATAGTCTATACATTTCGACTTTAATCGTCAATTATATATCATCAGCATTTGAAGTTGACTGACTGACTTCACATCGGTTTAATGTGGAAATTGGATCGATGATGAATTTTTATGCTAATAAAGTGCATGTAAATCATTTGTTTCGCTTTGACTTTCCTAATTACGAAGATTATTTAAATAAATATTTGTCTTATAATAATTGATAAGATTTTATTAATTTAATAACGAATCTTTAAAATGTTTGTGTGAAGTTTTGCCTTTTCCATGCGCTCACCGATGCACAATGTACGGAATGTTTGCATTAATATTAAAGACTTCTTTTTAGGCAATCAATTACTTTGCCATCTATTTATTTTGACGTACATTAACGAAGAGCCATCGATCTCGTTCACTTACAAGGCATTCGTTTCTCATCAGACGCTAATGATAATTCCTTTTTAAATGGTACGAATACAAACAAATTGTCTATCCTTACACCACCACTAGAACAAACAGTAAACTACATATGTAAAGAAAATAATCTATTTATCATCATATCCTCTTCAACTAACGTATTTTAAGTTTTTTTCACTTTTTTTTTGAACTTTTAATATCCATCTACGTTCCTTCCTTTATCGCATTAGTATTAGTCCCTTAAAATATTTCTCTCACCATCACTTTTTGTTGAATGGCAGGAAGATTTTTCTTCAATTTTTTCTTCATTTTTTCAATCCATTTTTTCAATCCAGAAGAAGAAAAAGTAAAATCAGCAAAGGTCTTATGTTTTGCAGATCATCTATTCAACATTCATCAATATTATTGGAATAATGGAACAGATGTTCCCTTAAAGTTTGCTAAATCAAATAAAATCGCAATTTCGACGAACATAAATAACCATAAAGATGTATCATCGAACTTATCTTGTCACCAATCAATTATAATTCATTCCCAAATGATTTTTATGCGGTATTCACTTTACTTCTCTGCTACACATGAAAACAATAACATTCTCTCCCCTATTATTCTAATCGGTCGAATCGAAATGTAATGGAGTTATGTCTAATATGGGAGAAAGATTGTTTTTATTTTAGTTGGACTTATATCTGTTATTCTGATGTCTTCTTTCTTTAGTGCATCTGTTGGATGTCGAATTGTTCGAATGAGAAAATCATTAGTATTCTCTACAGTTTTTTACGCCGTTCCTTTTCCCCAGTTGGAACCGATGTTTGAATTATATATCAACATCCTTTCTCCCCAATAATAATGTGTGAGAGGAAAATTAAAGTTTTTGAAAAACAAAAAAAAAACTTCAACAAATTATAGAAGTTAATAATTATTTTTTTCATCCCGCTATAAATAACTCATGATGATAATGATGACGGTGAAGATGTTCATTTCTCTTTTAAGTGGATGAAAATTAAGAAGAAAATTATATAATTGATCAGGACTACTTTCCGTATTCGACTCGGTTCTGCTTTCCTTCCGAACGTTTCCTAACGATCCAATTATTTCATCTATTATGATCTGAAAAATTATTTTTTGATCTTCCTTTTAACGATAGGATGATGCTCCCATAAAATTTATTAGCAGTCAACGCTAAATTTAAATATTCTTATGTTTTCCTCTTGATGCCATCACCTTGAAATGACTTGAAATGATGAACGATCAGTAATCTGCTAGTCTTTCCAGTCCGTCCATCCGAAAAGGAGAAATGATGAGAATATTCAAAATCTCATTCAATTTCTCTTCCCAGTTGCCTAAGATTTTGGGAGGACTTCGTTTTTTTTCAACGAAACTGTTTCATTAATTCTACCTAATTTTTTAAACGAACTTTTTCGTTTCTTCTTTTCATTTATCCGAGTTGAGTTACATTTACAATTAGAATAATTTTCTCTTACAAATATTATGCGCCGAACGTTTCTTGTCGTTCACATAAGAAAATGGAGCGTTTACAAAAAAAGATGGTAAGACGAACGGTTTGAGAATAGAATGTAGCTCGTCACATTCTCTTCCTGACCGATTATTCAAATAAGAAACTAACATAATGTTGATGTTTCGACTATCGTGCTAAAATTATGTCGATTTGAATTAAATCTTTTTTTCTTCTCCGAGTAGCGAACTTCTAACAACTGTAAGTAAGGAACGTTATAATTTGTATCTGATTAATAAAGAAAGAATCGTGTCATATACTTCGGTTCGTATGAAGATGTTAGTGAAGAGAATGTTGAGAATTAATAATCATTTGAGCGACCTTGTTCTATAGAAAGTTATATTAGGTATCGTTTAGAAAATTTCATTTAATCGTTTTAGTTTATTTAATTTTCTCGATTGATATTGATAATAATATTGAGAATGAGTATAATGAGGATGTTAGTTAGTTGGATGAAGATGATGGGCAATATGGGAAACATAAAATATGGAATTATTTCACTGAATCATCAAATTTCGTCCCATCCACTTATTTACTTCACTCTCAAATTCGCTTTCTTCTTTCCAAACGAAAGGTCGTGTTATTATTATTATTAATCATAATTATTTAATTATTTCCATATTAGAAGATTGTTATCGTTCTAATTGGTTTTTAAGAGATTCTTCGACGGTCTCTCGCTCAAAGTGTTTGACAAATCGCCAACGCTCGCACTCAATCGACAAGTCAAATGACTAATTTATTATTAAGAGAACAATGATAAATTGATAGAGAAATAATGAAAAATTTAAAAGACTCGTATCGAAACCGGTTCGGGTAACGATCATGATTCCAATGTCTCATATTGTGATTTTGAGAGTGAAGTGAGAGAATGATTTGGAACGATATTCTACGACAGAAAACAGTTCAGCAGACGTGTTGATCCTTTCCAGAAGTTCAATAGAATATTTAATTGAGAATGCAAAACATTTGCATATCATTGTTAGCATGGGAAAAATAGATCAAGTATCAGATAAATGATTCGGAAATGTCCCCCCAACTGATAATCAATTTTCCAGTAAAAGACAGGAAAAGTTGTTATTGAATAAATTCGATGGAAATAGTTAAATTATTTGCTAATTAGAATGAGAATAATATTATTAATGTGCGACGGAAATGTTTCAAATTAAAGTCGAGAAAAGTGTCAATTAACTTCGGTTATTAGGCAGTTTCATCACAACAACTCCATCAATTGTTCGATTCGCTATTCGATATGAATAGTTTTGGGAAGCTTCTAGCTTCTATCATTCCTCTTATTCTCCATTAATTTATCATTTGATGGGAAGATTGTGGAAGAAATGCACATTTATTCCATCTGCTTCACCATGAAAGCATATGAAGCCAATCGATTTGTGATTAAAACGTCTTGCTCCTACACTCCATTAATTATTCAACTCGATGACTCAAAGAAAAATGAGTGAAAGATGGAAGCGTTTAATTTTTTTCATTCATTTCCATCACTTGCTCTGTGGAATGGTCTGACGTTTCTCCAAATAGTGGAACAAATGTTCCAGATTTCAATAATTCGAAAAGTTCTAATGTTTGATTTGGAAATGCGGAAAGAAACTTTTAGAGAATTGTGAATTGGAAATGTGATGGGAGTGCGTGAGATAGCTAGATGATATCGATGAATATTATCGATGTAATAGTAGAAGAGAATAATTTAATTTCTGCTTAATATCTAATTGATCTAGTGATAGAAAATAAATGAATAAATAAGTTATTTAATTTATTAGTAATTGAAGTTGGTTCGTTCTCCTGAATTAGTGGAGAATATTGTCATTGTTCCATTTTCTTTCCTTTTTATTGATTCCAGAAAAGAAGGAAAGATGAGTGAATGAGTGAGCAAATGGAAGAAAGAAAGAATATATGGGACGATATGTGGAAGTTTTGGAAACAAAAAATTTGCTGATGACGAACAAGACATCAATTGATGAAGTCGATATTTGCATAATTTATTTTATTATGCGTACTGCAGAAGTTGATGTCTTTTTTGCCTTCTGAATCTCTATTTTGCTTGTCTTCCCATTTTTCCTTCTTCCATTTTATAAATTCTGCTCGTGTTCTTTGAATAAGACTATTACTACTATGTTCGAGTTTCTTGTTCAATTGAATTGTGCGATTGCTGTCCCGTCGAACGGAGAATGATGTGAATATGGCGCGCATTTATAAACAGTTGCTTGATGAAAATCGATCCATTTTTTATGCAAATCCGACTCGAGATTCAACTCGAGATTCTTTCTCAATTTGTTTTCTCCATCATCTTTCCCATATCTTTCTTCATCGAATCTTCTCCCTACAATTCTCTCACCAACAACAACAGCATTAACTGCTGCGACATCAAACAAATTATGGTCCGATAATTTTTAATCTTTTAATACTGACCGAGGTGACAATCGTTGGAGAGATGGAAAAAGTGATTTTCATCATTTGAATTTATAATTACGGATATCGATTGCCATTCGAACAAGAGATAACACTTTTTATTTATGTTGCAATGAATTTGCTCGTCTTCTCACCACTTTCTCTATTCGGTCTCCTTTTCATCGTTCGAAATGTGTTTTTGGCGAAGCCCAATTTCTGAAGAACGACTCACTCAACTTAGCTAGACAGTAAATTTACATTTTTAATTAAACAAAATTGCAACCTCATTGTTTATGTGAAAAGAAGTGGATTGCTATGTATATCCGAATCGAAATTTTTTCACCGACGTCAATTTCCCTTCTTCCTCTTCTTTTTGATTCCATGCAACAAGTTTTGTTAGAACCGAAATCTTTGTTTACTTATCATCTTCCTTCTAATAAATATCGATAGTTAATTCGTTGAGAACTGACGAATCTCTATCGACAACTTCGTCTCTTCTCAATTTCCAGTTTATTCGAATTATCACACAAGAAACCGACATTTAAAGCTTAAGACATTCCAATCGAATATTTGTGATCGCGGAAGGAAAATTAACCGAATAAGACTAATGTATAAAATGTAGATGGAACGAATAAATGTCGAATTGACGAGGAAATCTTTCCTTTCTCGATTCTCTTTAACTATCCCGTCTATCTTTTACCGTCATTGTCATTATTATTAGGAGAATCATCATCATCATCATAATTATTTTCATTCAACAACATTATAAAATCAACTTATCGACATAATCAACATTTATTAGATTTCCTCTGACATACTAGTGAATGATAAAGTTTATGTTTAGTAAGTTGTTTCTCTCTTCTCTAAATCTTCAGAACTAAATTAATTTAGTTCGGAGATTATTGTACGCAATTTACGTAACGAACTGTGTTGGACAGTCTTCTAATTTGAATGTTCGCCAATAACTAATTATAGCGTTATTCCTCATCAAATGTAGTGGTAAGAATTTATTGAAAAGCAAAGCAAACCTTCTAAGTCAAAGGTGGTAAAGTGTAAGAGCATTTATGTGTATAGTCACTTCGTTCGGTACATAAAGAGAAGAAGGGATCTGAAGAGATTATAATAGTCCAATTTATGTACAATCTATTTTAAATTGCTTTCTAAACTTTCGCCGTTCTTTCATCATTTCTAACAGATAGGATGATAGTCTTCTCATCCGATACTTCTGGTTAATAGTCTATGTACTTCCTGTTCTCCTCTTTATTGGCATTAAATTTCATTAAATTACGTCGCTTATGCCATGTGCGCAATTCGAACGGAAACGATAAACATTATATTTTTGTTTATATTTTTGCTGAGCAAAAAAAAACAGAAAACTTAAAAGTATCGAAATTATCTCATGTGTGTTATGGTAAGAAAACAAAAAGTGAAACTATAAATTTCATGATTTCAGTAATTTTTCAAGATATAAATGTTTGACAGTTGGTGGCGCGTTACGTCTAATTTACCAGCTAAATGTCGATTTATATGACGCTTATTGTAAAATAATATTATTGAACTCATTCTCTACAATGCCATATGACTCATTTTGTAATTTATTATCCATCATCATCAAGATGGCGGATCTGAAAAAGAATCGTGAAATTCGTTCTTTTACAATTCTCCTCTTCTCCCTCACAAGAACTTTTGAGTTATCATTTTGATATTTTGATTAATTATTCCCAAATCTTCATCAAAACAATTCCATCATCTGTTCCTTCCATTCGAAGTAGAGTGAATAGATTCTGTTTAAGAAACTATTCTAGTTAACTAAACAATCTGGTTCCGTTAAAATAAAACATTAGATATTCTTCAACGATTCTCTCATTTTCTCATACTCAACAAAAGGGGGTATGGCTCAAATGGTATAGTCATTAGAATTGAAGTAACAATTCTAATCAGTACTAAATTGTGAATAGTCTACTACATCGAGTCGGGTGTTGAAAGAAAAGAAATGGGGATGGGGAAAACCCCAGAGACAATATATAAAACAAGGAGATGTTATATAGGAAAAGTGGAATATTATGAGACGTAAGGAGCAGGTGAAAGACTTAAGAATATGTCGTGCGTTCTCAACATTCATCGATGATATCGTCCATGAAATAAAAAGAAACAATAGGAGAAAAAGTTCAATAGTACATCGTACGTAGTTCGTATCCTTTCCCAGACGATAGGAAGATAAATTCTAGAAACTTCTGTTTAACTTGTATTGAGTAAACAATCCTTATACTGAAGATGTTAGATTGCGTGATTGTCTGTCATTTTAACAGAAAAAATTTTCTATAAGTGTTTTCGTTCCTATATATATTGTTTGATAAGAGTTTCTTTCACGACTTGTTGTCGTTCACTTTTATTCTTTCCAACTAATTCTCTTTCATTTCTTCGTTCACTATGTGTCTTCGATTTAAAGTTGTATCATGTTGAATCAAAGAACTCTTTATCTATTTACCACTGTATCTTTCACGCACTTCCGGCTCTTTTTTGTTACCAGTTTCTATCCATTTCTTTCCGTTTTCCATCCACATATTTCACCCAAACTATCTCCTTTAAACCGACGATAACAATGTTGGAAAATGTTTATAGTCCGTTTAACAACTAGTTGGTAATGTGTTCACTTTTGCTCCCTTTTATGAAACAAAGGAAGGACATTCGTTTTCCATTTCTTTCCTCCAAACCATAAAATAATGAAGTGATTTGACATTGTCTTGAAAGTGGGAAGGAGGAAGAATTGGTGGGAAGAAGTCAAAAGTCTAAGATTTTTTGCGTCATTTATTTTGGATGAATGGGAAGAAGAACCTGTTTGAGATAGAAAGGGAATGTAAGAAGAATATTGAAGAATAGCAGACGAAATTTCATTTCATCAATCGACCATAGCTACAGCGAAATTGTACGTGTGAGACGTTAATTCTTTTTCATATGAACGTTCGAATAAATAATAGTCGTAATAATGATAATCAGATGGTGATATTAACACAAGGACAATGAAAACGTTGCTTCAATAATTCAAGTCTTGAACTAGTCTCCAATCATTATTAGATCATTAAAACTACTCTCTGGAATGTACATGTATACGTCCATGTACATGTACGATCGGTGAATATAACATGACGCAAGAACAATAGATGATCCACCTAAAAAAATTATCTGAAGAATGAAAATCAAGAAATTTATCGCCTGATTTACTACTATTTTTTTAAGGAATTCTTCTGTGCCTTTTTCATTATTGTCCTCGCATCGTCTCTCTCACCAACATTCGCCGTTACAATCACATTGGTGTCTGTATGTGACACATATCTAAATAGAATGATGAGTGCGAACGGTTAATAAATGAATTAATTTAAACGTAAAATGAGCCGGAGTTAGTTTAAATTTATTATCGTTCAATGTTAAAGCGAATGATAATGGTGATGATGATGTACCATAATAAACGATGGATGGTGAGAAAAACAAAATTAATTATTCAAAAATTACTTGTGTTTTATTCGTCGCAACATCATATTCTCTAGCACAAGAAATCTATTGTTACTTTATTATTCCAGTGGAAGATATTTGGAAAATTGAGTAGTAGAAATTAAATTTTATGTTTATTGTCGTTCTAATTCTTCTTTCTCCGGTTTTCATTAGGAAAAAACTGATTTGTTATCGAGTGATCCGCAATGGTGTGTGTGTGTGTGCGTGTGTGAGTGTGTCGTTACCGTGTGTGATGTGTATGGAAGTATCTTATTTTATGTGTTTCCATCTTTCACGTCGTCTTGACAACAAATGATAATGATAAAAATTGTTTACATTAAATTGTAAATGTCTGCGAATCATGAAGTATGTTATGTATTGTTGTTGACGATATGAACTCATTTCCATTTTGGGATGATCACGTTATCTAGTCATAAGTTTCTCCCAATTCGTTTCACGAACAAATATTACACTGATCTTCCACTTCCCCATTCGTCCGGTTGGAAATAATAATTATCGATTTTTTCTTCTTATTTCCCAATCATTATTTTTCATTTCAATTATTATCATCCAACTATACACTTAATCAATATTACTAATAAGTTTCCTATTAATTTCTTCTAATGTATCTCATGATGATTATCATCTTTTCCCAATTGATAACAGTTCTTGTAGAGAGTGTGTATTCTTCCTACAATTAAGTCAATGAAAGGTTTTATGGTGTGACATTATGAAAGGAGAGAATGATAGTTTTGGTTGGTTACTAGAATTTGTAGTTCGCGTCCCCACTTGCCAGTTAACAAGAATCGGAAGTAGTTTTTCCTTTTTTGAATAAATTTCAATTAGTAACAAACGTTGTAGTTTAGTCTATCCATCTCCATCGAATAGGAATGATAATTGGAATTAAAAAAAGATGATAAATTTAACGATGGTGAAATGGGAATGATGATAGGAAAGTCATAGAGGAAAAGTTTTGACGTCGCTAATGACTTGGTAATGTCAACAACATGCGCAATTAATTACATCATATTTTTTGAACATAGAACTCTTATCGCGTAAATTATTTTTCTTAGTATAAATTTTTTCTCCGTCTCGTCTCTTATCAAGAGTAAAAATAAATAAAATGAAATCGAACAGAAGATGATAATAATAAATGTTCGATATATTTTCATATAAACATCATTTCATTTCTCTTCAATTCGACTCCCCAAATGATAGTTTCTCTATTTTCATTATATAATTTAATTATTGAAATAATTCTTATCATGATTATTCTCATCAAATCTCATTCATGTACAATTTTCTCTTCTCCAATTTGTTTCTTAATTTAATTTCTATTGACAAATAGATTGGATGGCATATGAGATCCACAATGAGTGCAATGAACTTGTAGCCGCCTCTAATTCTGCTTTAAATCCATCATCTTTATTATCCTTCCATCATAAGAATACGACGAATTGTTATCAAGTTAGAGAAGATAGTTCGAAAACTAATTGTCCAGTAGTCGGAAATCAGATTCAGGAGTTGAGAGAGAGTCAATTGAAGCGAAAGAATAAAACGAAAGTCTTCCGACGCAGTTCCAATCAGTATTTGGATAGAACGTCCAACTCCTTCCCGACATCGTCCAAACGTTTGACGAATAATCAGGAGAAGAATCGACGTTATTCCAATACCGATCGATATAAGTCATCGAAAAGTGAAGAGTTGTCGAAGAGTGGAGGATACATTCATCAATCTTGTGTGAATTACGAAAAATTGAAAGTTCCCAACAATCACTCATCACACTCGCAGAGTAGTCGAAAGGAGAAATCGATTAATCGAACACATCAGAATAAAATAGAGAATAGAAGAAATCAGGTCTTTAATCAGAATCATTACTATTTTCCATATCACTACCACCACCACCAACAACAACAACAACAGCAGCAGCAGCAGCAGGAAGATCAATATAATTATTTAACATCGAATAATTTAATAAATTTGAATCAACAAAATAATATTGATAATTTCTTTTCATTTTATCCAACTTCATTCACTCAATTGAACTCGACGGGAATTGATATCGATACGTCGTCTCCATCACTATCTGCTATCGACATTGCTTTTACGCCTTCATCGTTGATTGTTGGGTCTCATACGCCTATCTATACATCCAATCCGGGAATCGATACATCGAATTTCATGCAAAATCATTCGCAATACATTCCCATTGATACGCCACCACACGTGAACTATCCCTCATTCGATATCATGACCAATCAACAACAAACCAATAACTTGAATACTATTTACACAAACAACAACAACAATTTCGATAATAATCATAATACGTCCAACAATAATAATAATAATAATAATAACAACAACAATACAAATCAATATTCGACAATGATACCGATATCGACGAATAATATTCATTTACTCGATCCATCATTATTCTCATACAATGCGATCACGACGAATTCGACGAATAATATGATATCGAATACGAACCATAATCTCTTAAATAATTTGACGAATGGTAAAACGAATCCACATCATCAACATCATCAACATCAACATAATAATCATCATAACAACAATAACAATAACAACAACAACAACAACAACAACAACAATAATAATAATAATACGAAAAATAATAATTTTCGATTACTTCAGATGCCGACGTCGAATGCATCGATTGGTACGACATCATCTCAAAATCAGTTTTATTTACCATCAGGAAATACGAATGGTTTATTCCGAGGTATAAACGGTTATCCGATGCAGCCGAATAACATGCCCATCAGTCAAACATTATTTCCCACATCACTCGACTCGACGAATCAGTTGCAGAATTCGTCGAATGCTGGTGGATATCCGACGGCGGCTTTATTGGCATTGACAGCTCAAGCGAATGTGAAAGATTCGAGATGGTTAACATTGGAAGTGTGTCGTGAGTATCAGCGAAATAAATGTACGAGAAATGATCAAGAATGCAAGTTCGCTCATCCCCCACCACACGTCGAAGTGCAGAATGGTCGTGTAATCGCTTGTTATGATTCATTGAAGGGCAAATGTAACAGGAAAGAACCGCCTTGCAAATATCTTCATCCTCCCCAGCATCTCAAAGATCAATTATTGCAGAATGGTCGAACGAACATTATTTTGAAAAATATGAAAAATATGATAGCTGTCGCTACATTACAACGTCATCAGAATCAACAACAACAACAACAACAACATCAACATCATCAGCCATTGCAAACGAATGGGCAATTGGGAGCGAATGCATTTTATCAAGCGCCCACAACTTATTATAATCCGACGACGAACATTCATCAGAAAACGATGAGTCTCATTCATCCAAAAGATGGTGGTGGTGGTATTGTTGGAAGTAATGATAAATATGATTCTTATCTTATGAAATCTAATAATAATTCATTGACGAATAATCCTTCTTCATCAATTCCATTAATTCCTAACGTCACACAAGACAATACACATAATTATGGATTATCTTACACCGCCAATGGTGATAATCCAAATGCCAACAACACGAACAATAACAACAATAATAATCTCTACTTTATCCCAACACAGCAATCACTCAACGGGAATTATTGGGGGAATATTAATCAATTAAACGATCCGAATACATCCATCGCTACCGGACAATTACCAGGAAATACTTCACTTCTCATGAATGCTCCATATCTGCAACAGCAGATTCCATCAATTCCTAACGGTAATCTCTTCAATAACGACTTCCTTCAACAACTCTCGCCCAATTCCGCCAACATTCAATTGAGTCATCTCCTTCAAGGTAATGGCGTTGCCGCTCCACCACCCACAGCGCCCCCGCCCCAAACATTCGTTACAAATGATTCGAATGTGACGAATGGTCTCGGCATTTTTCCACCACCCAATCTATCCACTAATCCATTATTGCAACAACAATATTTGTTCAATCAATATCTCCATCAACCCACACCCAACAATTACACCACACTCAACAACTCTTCCCAAAACGTCAATATGAATAATAATCCATCACAGAACATTCTGAATCAAATGCTCCATAATCAAAGTTCCAATTTACTCAATTGTATTCCGAACATACCACCACAAGCACAACAACAACATCATCATCATCATCAGCAGCATCTCCAACAACCATTAACCACATATCAGTCACCGGTAATTATGAGCTCATCATCTCCCATTTCCTTGTCGGGATCGTCGTCGTTGAACAATATCGATTCTCTTCCCATAACGGCAACTATACCACCTCCAATCAATGACACCAGCATGAATATCAATGAATTGGAGATCAAGAGTGAGGACAACTCCACCATATCAGTCGACGAGAAGAATGAAAACTCCATTTTAACCAAACCGATCGACGTTGACCAAACCAAACAACCGTTAAATGAAGGTAACATTTAAATTTCTTCAAAAACCATTTTCATCACCATCACCATTATTATTTTCCGTTCTCTTCAAACCAATTCGTTTTAATACAAATCTCATTTTATCCGAATAAATCATTCACAATTTTTCTCTTTCATTTCAACAGAAACGAATAGTATCTCAACTTCATCTTTATCCATATCGACCACCGGAGATCATAAGGTTCACAATTAATATTAATATTATTATATCATTTAAAATTCAATATTGTTAAACTCTCTTCTAGAATACAACCAGTACATGTACCCCGTCATTTAGCGAACAAGAATCAGATACATCCAACAATAATTATTCTCCGCCAACCACCTCAACTAATGTGAGTAGCAATTTTCTACATTTCATTTCATCTTAGCTTCTAACCATTTCCTTCATTTCCATTTGTGACATTCTCTTTCTATCGTTCTTCTTTTTTTCGGCATTTAACATGTTGTGACGTGATTTACACATTCTTATTTAGTTTCCATTCTTTACATTTGTTTGATGCGTTTTGGAGGGAAGGGGAAAGGCGGAGGAAAACTTCCAACTTTCATTTTTCGCCACTTTACTGCTATTTAAACTTCAGCTACATGTCATCGGCATATATCGCTCAGCCACCAACAATTTCTCTTTCATTCTCAACTTTCTCATCAAATCATCCACTCATTTTTTTTGTATCGTGTTTCAACTTTACTACTACCACTACCACAACTACCACCACCAACATCACATTGTTACTACTACTACCAGTACAACTACTAATTAAAGTGTCCATTAGATTTCCGTTGATACTTCTATTTATTTGGGTATGATGATGTTCATTTTTTCATGTAACATAGTTTTCTTTTGGTTTCCTTTTGAAAGTGGTTCCAGAAAATGAATAATATTTTCTCGTAGTTTCATTTAGTTTGGGAAGTTTTTCTGCTGATCTTTCAAACGTTATCCACCTTTTTCACTCACCACTCATTTCATCAATGTACTCAACATTCTTTTTTGCTTGTTGCGCCGAACTGCGTTCAATTTTTAACGTGACTGCTTCAAACCATGTCTTCTTCTCACGTTCCCTAACGAATAAAATATTGGAAAATTATTCAATTTGCTTCTTCCGCATCTCAACCCGAAAAATCAACAATTCACAAGATCTTCTTCCTCCTCCTCTTTTCACATACAGTAGTTTAATATTGATATGTCATGGTGCATCATCATCATCATATATGAGAATAGGACATAATTTGATTGTTTTCTATTTTCAAACGACAACTCTTATTCTTTCTCTGGTGTGTTATTTTTCCATGAACGTCATTATTTCTGTGCAGCATGATAATCATTGTTAATCTCTCGTCCTTATATAGATTGGTCGTACGGAATTGCCAATTGAGTGTTAAAAAGCGATCGAGAGATCGAGAGATCGCATCAATATGTTGAATGATCATTTATGCAAGAACGTATCATCATTTATTGTTTCTAATTTTGAATCTAATCAATATTATTTCTTCCCTCATCATCCATCATTTTCATCTCGATATTAATCAATCGACATCTTTCTTCGTCATTCTTTTTCCGATCGTTCTCCACGATAAATTCGCAGTTATTAGTTACCAATCGTATAGATCTGATTGAATCGACCGATGTAATAATTATTCAGTTTGTGAACATTCATTTCTTCTTCTCTATCATTTTCTAAACTTTAGAAAATTTTTTTCTTTCTCGTAAGTTTTATTTTCAAAGTTCCGTTTTCAATATAATTCTCTTTTTTTCACAGTTATCCTTCCTATTTATCCTTTTAAAAACTCTTGTTTCCATCATCCGAAAACCGTCATCCGATCAATGTAGAATGGAAATCTATTGATCTGTTCTTCCGCGTACATCTCCCATGACATTTAATGCGCACACAAGTCCAATCTTTTCTTCCTTCGACATGATGACAATTATTACGTTCTCAATTATCAATAGTTTATTGAGTTGATACAATTCATTTAATTTCAAAGAAAAAAATTTCCTAGAAAAATTAAAATTTTAATATTTTCCTACTTTCCTATTTCTGAATATATAAGAACTCATATCATGTTTTCTCATCAATAATTTATTTCATCTTCTTCATCATCAAACTTATATCTCAAAATTCTCATTATTCAGTTTATTCATTCAGTATTTCTCTCATGAGCAAAACTCGATTATTTCCATCGTCCAATCTCCTTTGTTTTTCCGATCGATGAATAATCACTTTTTCTTCAGAGTTTTGCAACATTCATTTTTCACTCTAATTTCATCAACTTCATCATCTTCTTATGTCCACACTTCTCCATCGACCAACAGTGGCCTTACTGAAATACCAACCAGATCGTTTCCGTAATAAAATAGTACAAATTTCACCCAATAAAATATCTTCACAACACATATGAATGTCCTCCTAATTATTATCTTTTGTTTTTGATGAGACATAAAAACTTCACATCTTCAACCGTCACTCATAGCCGAACGATATAATGAGAAAATAAAATCGATTTTATTTATCAAAAAAAAATTTTTTTTTTTTCGGTTTTTATGCACAATCCTTTTATATTTAGAATAAATGAGAAAAAAAAGATTACATCTAGTAAAACTTTTCTAATCAAACAAAAATGAACAACTTTCGTTCTTTTGCAGTTGTCGAGGAAACGGAAGATATCTTACGATTCGTCGAAAAGAATGTTTATTGGTAAATTAAATAAAAAAAATGAATAATCGAATTTGTATAACTCATTTCAATATTTCTCCGTTTTCGAATGAATGAATTAACCAATTCATCCGGTATCTGTCTATCTATCTGGAAATTAATTATCGATCTTTCTCATCCATCTTTCAAATTTATCAAACATTTATTTCTCAAAATCGAATAATATGCCGATTATCTTTCCTTCATAAATATACAGATAATATAAATAATAATAACAACAACAACACCATTTACATATGGTCGGAAATCTGTATCGTTTATCAATTATTTATTATAATATCGTCTCGTTCATCAATTTGAGATGTCCGTTCAACATCCAGTAATTCAAATTCGAGTTTCTTTTGATTCATCTTAATTTTCTTGAAAAGATCCTTCTTATTTAATTAATTTTCCTTATAAAAAGCAAACAAACAACTTCTATTTGTTCACTTAAAAAAAACCATCTTCATCGAATCACTTCAATTGAAATGTCATTCAAAAATTTACACATTTAAATTATTTCTTAAATTTCTTTACAGAAATACCTAAAATTTTGTTAGAAGTTTTTATTTTAATAAATTGATTTCAAATTGTGTGTTAAGTTGAAAATTGAAAAATGGTGTTGTATTTTGAATTGGTGCCAAAAAAATTTTTAGGGTTATAATCAATCATGTCACCAGAATAATGTTTGTGATCATCTTGAAAGTTTCCCTCGAATTATTTTACTATGAATTAAGATTTCTTGAAAGAATATAGTAGATTATCATCATTCGTATGAAAAGAAGGAGAAGTTAGTTCAATAAAATTTTATTAATTCTGAATGAGTTTAACATGGAAATAAGGAATCAAATAATATGAATAGGATTGAAATGAATGGAGAATAAGGAGAAGATATGAGAAATATACAATTAGAACATTCAACTAATTGAAATAAATTGGATGTTGAATTCGAAATAATTTTATTTTTTTCTGATGAGAAATATTTCCATAATCCATATCCACAATATCCGACGTTCATGTACATATAACGCAAATAAATAAAATTGGGAGAATGTAAACGGAAAAAAAAATGGTCTTATAGAAATTGAAAAGAAGAAAATGTCGAATTGTTAATAAAAGTTATGAAATTTGATTGCATATAAAAGAGGAATCTAATCTGAGTTCGGTTCCCATGGACTGATGAAAAAAAATGATTTTCATTGTTCAATTTATTTTAAATAAATAAGAAATCAATCAAATTGATCGTTAATCAAGAAATCATTATTGCTCCCATTGTTATTACCATTGAGTTGTTCGTCGTTCATGTTATTGAGGAAATTGTTCCGATCGATTTCGTTGAGAGAACCATATTCGTTCGAATGGAGTTGATCGTCCACATCCATACTGTCATCATTCGTACTATCATCATTTCCACTTTCATTTCCTGTTCCTCCATCTTCAGCTACTAACATTTGATATTCTTCATACGCATATCGATCCCATTCACTCTTTTCTCTTTTCGTCAAATATTCAGATAATTTCACTAAATTCTCATCCTCCGATTCGATGATTGGTAATTCTTTTATAGATAATGTCATCGTTCGATCTTCATCAAACGGTTTTCCTGGTCCGTATGGATCTCGATTATCATTATTTGCTAATTTTTGATAATTGATGAAAGTGTCAAAGAATAAATTAGCTAATTGACATCGTTTGAGATCGTGCAATTTGACTTGATTTGTTGTCGTCGGATTCACCATATCCAACATCTGACAAACGGCATCAGTGAACGTCGCATATTCATAACCAAGTCGTGTGAGACGATCAATGATTTCCGTGTAGAAATGTTCCATTTCATAAATACTAATAATTCCATCACCATCCAAATCCATGACACGGAACCAATATTCGATACTTCTCTTATTCAATTTATCTTCTTCGGCGATGAGGAACCAGACAAATTCTTCATATGACATTCGACCATTCTTTATGGTGGATGGATTGGTGGAGACAACTCCGGTAAATAATCGATCGATAACACAATCAGAAATAGATTCTCGTGAATGACGTCGCAATTCTTCTTTGGTGACATGAAGATCGTGATCTTGATCCAATTCCCAGAATTTACAATAAATCACATAGAAGTGTTCGTACGAGAAATAATCGTTAATGAGATTTACTTCTGATACATGTTCTAATAATGAAACCATTTTCAAAAGATTTGAACGTCGTAATTCCCCCACACTTATTCGACCATTCCATGAAATATTCACTTCAAAGAATATTCGCGATGTTACCGTCGTAATATATCGATCGTGAAAATCAGCTGCATTTTGAAGAAAAGTCAAACTGGGATGATTATCAATCAGATCTTGAACCAGATATTTGAAATCTGATGGAATTAAATAATTCCTCTCATCATCTCCGTATGTTAAGAAATGGATGAAACGACTTGATGATTCATGATATCGACATGCTATCTTCTCCACTACCCTCTTATATAATTCGAAACTGATAGATTGAACATTTTCTGGTTTTTTTGAAATTATTCCATCACCAGTAATTATTCGTTCCTGCTCAATTTGACATGCATTATAGAAGGCACTTTTCCAATAGAATGGAAATCCTGTAGCTATGACCACTTCCCCAATATTTGTCTCATTAACAACCGGATCTGTTTCTTTTTCTTTAGTTCTCGTCGATAATTTTTCAAAAATTTCAAAAACATTTTTCCATATTCTCCCGTTCAATTGATGGCCACCGATGACGCATTCGAGACCTTTGGGATTTTTCGAACCGAATGGAAAATAAAATTTGGGAATTTGTTCATATGTCGCTCCTTTCACTTCCGATTTCCTCATTCGCTGATCTGATTTACTTTTCGAAATTTTGGGCGTTGACGATGGTGATGATTCACTTTTGCCATCGTCATCGATTCGTTTATGATCGAGAAGTTTATTCGTTTGTTTCGTGATGGAATGAACATCGTCGGAAGAGGTATCGTCTTTGGACTTTTGATGGGAATGTGAATTCTTCGATTTGACATTCTCCAAATCATGATCTTTTCGATTAAGATGGTTGGGCGACAGTGGAGGTGAATGTGGAGAATTTGAATTCAAATGAAACATCGACGTTGGTATATTATTCAATTCGTCTCCATTCTCGTCTTTGACAACTGATCGATAATTGTTGACTTGAGAAATCGTTTTATTTACTCGATCACCAGAAGCTGATGACGATGTTGTTGTTGTTGTGTTTAGTGAGAGTTTTGAGGATGGTATTTGTTTTTTATTAAATCGAACATCTTCTTCAGATATTTCTGATTTTAAGAGATGATTTGTTTCTTTTTTCTTTTCTGTTACAATTCTCGGATCGATGATATGCATTTCCTCTTCGGGACAAGCATATCCTTTTGATTGAATATAAAGTGCTCCATTTAATAGAACTTGTTGTTCTAATGGATCTGATAAGAATTTTAAGAAAACTTCTTTCAATTTCGCTTTGGGACATGGTGTCAATGATGATACGTTGCATGTGTTGATAATGGAGGAATTGGGAAGGAATGAATGAATTGACGATAATACACCACCAACTGAATTGTTCGTACTATATCGACTTGTCTCCGATGGTTGTTGCTTATAATAATTGTTATGTTGATACTGTTGATGTTTTCCCTCATCCATTCTCCTTTGAATTATTCGGTTTGACATGATCGCTCCTCTATCCCTTATTCCCAATCATATCTGGATGGAATTCAACGAAAATTTTCTGATTCTCACTCACTTCGAAAATTGGATGAAACTGTCTAGATGAATTGGATGGAAATTCAAAAAATTAAAATTCCTATCAAAATCATTGAGATCGAATGAATTGATAAAATAAAAATTAATTAATTATTATAATCACAAAGTAACTGTGTGTGTGTGTGGAAAAATTGTAATATTTTTTATACTCACTGAACCATACATATAGAAGCATATCGCTTATCAACACAAACTCTTCAAACGATTTCACTCATAAATATTTCTCATGGAGAAGAAAGAGACTTACGAATGAAACAAATGAAACAATCATCGTCATCAATCTCTCCTATACACTCTCTCCATGTCCGACATGAGAGGGGATGATAAATTATTAATGAAATGAATGAAGAAAAATTTACTTGTCTTTTCAAAACACACAAACTTTCTTTCTCGTCTTCTTGGCATCATATGAATTATTAAGCGTTAACTTATCACAATTTACACAAAGCAAATTGGTACGTTTTGATGAAAATATTATTAACCCTCTTCCAACAGAACAATCTTCTTCATTTTAACATCATTCCAACATCACCACTCATCATCAAGGGAAATTCACTTTTAATAATTGGCTCCACTTTCGAGATTGAAACGAGTAATAATTGGAAATGTCGTAGAGTAATAATGTGTGCGAATGGCAAATTCATAAAATATTTAAATTTACTACTTCTCTATTAATTCTCTATAATAGAAAAGATTTCTTCTTGTTTATGTAAGACGATTACTCCACAATAGGAACCATTTCTCCTCCTCCTCCTCCTTCTCCTATGTAAGCGAACATGCAATTCAAATATCCAATTTATCATTTGAATGAACCATGAGAAATGTTATGGTAATTTCAAATTTTGATCTCGTCCATTTCTTAACATTACTCGTAATATTATTAGTGCGATTAGTGTAACGAAGTGTCTTCTTTCCAAAATTAATGGATAACAGATAGAAAAGGAAATGGATTGTTAACGAGCATCGTTGAGAAGAATTAGCAAATGCCAAAAATAAATGACTTGCTAATTGAGTTATATTCATTAATGTCATCATTCAATACTTAAAAGAAACGTCGTATAAAATATGGATTATGAACGGCTGACGCATTTGTTGGATTTAACTTAACTGCGAATCTGTTTCTTTCTAATCACATAAGTACATCTTCAATAATTATTAAAAATAATAGTATTTTATTTTACTACGGTGAATCACCGTTGCAATATTTAGAAATGAGGTAGAAATTCTGATTTTAATTTAATTAATAACATTCGAAATTTCGGCTTCACATTTATCGGTTCTATTTTCCTTCATTTAACTAAATAAGTACCCGAAGTACGATTTTTGAATATTCCGATAGAAGAACTACCCCTTTGTGTTATTAAATACTATTATTTATTTAAGGAAAATATTAATCACCAAATTGTCCATTGGGATTTATTAAAAGAAATGTTGTTTTTTATTACTGAAATTCCCGTTGGGATATAGTAGAGAAAATGCTTTTAAAGTTTCTACCCTAAACACTTAAGAAGGTATATCGATATCAACGTTAAATAATCTTACGGGCAATTTTTATTCGTAAAAATTATATTTTTATATTAAGAAATTTTTTCCCATATTTTAAAATTGAATAATAACAAACGGCAATAAGGATTAAAATGAAATTTGGGAGTTGGAAAATAGATTGTTTCAACTTTGATTGTCGCGAACTGGGATAAACCGAAAATCTTTGCGCCTCATATTTTTCTATATAAGTTCTACAATTACATTTAGTCAAACAGTAATTTACAAAATAGTATTTTTATTAGGTTTGTTTCATTTTTCATTTCTTTTGCTATTTCTAATTATTTGATAATTTTTAGTCAGATATGACGACCAATTTCGTCAAAACAACCAGCTTCTACTCATCAAGAATCAGAAGGCTTTTTGCCTATTAATCGATGACCAAAGGAGACGAGAAGTTTCTTTTTCATCATAACATCTAACTATTTAGTATTATCGGAAATTAAAGTTCCATCATGGTCGGTCGAATGGATCAGAATAGAAATGAGCCTTCTGGAAGACAGAAGGCTCATTGGCAACAGTTCAGGAAGGTGAGAAGTTGGAGTTTATTTAATAATTTTAATTAATTACCATCAATTAAAGAGTCGATGGAGGTAACTAATGACAGATGGCCATTGTCAGGTTCTGTCCTGAAGATTGTCATCTAATTGGCATAAGGCAAGAAAGAGGCGTCCTTGTCAAAGTACAAGGACACTTCTAATAGATATTGGAGTAATGGACACTAAAGGACGAATGGAAAGCGTTGGGGCAACCACCACCAGAATTTATGTAGGGTTGCCCTTCAGTCAAATTCTGAAGGGTTTGATGGTAGGTCGGACGAAAATCCGCTGTTCGTCCATTAAGTATCGACTTCAGATACCAATTTAGCGGTTCGAAGAAAAAAGTTCACATTCAAGAACAATAAGAGGTCTACTATCGATATTAAGGCCAAACAGGTGCACAAGCAGAAACCACAAAATTTCTAGAATTTACAATCGAAGAATGACGATTCTGATTGTACTGAAACTTCGACGGATTGAGTTCAAACTATTTTTGGGAGATGGCATGTAATCAGGAGGATTGTTTGAAGAAGAGTTACCTGTCTACTAGACAAGTTTCTCGTATTAACAAGACTTTCGAAGATAATAACATTTTTGATTCGATGAGACGTGGCAATTGGATGAAATAGTCATCAAATAGTCTAACTTACTCTGTTATAGATAATTCCATTTAGTTAACCAGTGTTCCATTCAGTTTAATCTGACTAACAAATTATAAATAATTTTCTTAAAAATTTATAAATTTTTTAAATTTAAATAGTACAAAGAAAAAACGAAATTGAAAATGAATTAATTTCCTCATTCTTATTTAAAATTTTTTTATTCAGTTATATCCAGTAAATATGGTAAAAAGTCAAATATTTTACACGCCACTAATATTCATTTTGGGACTATCAGAAATTGCCCCTTCCAAAAGTTAGTTACTTTATAAGATTTTGAATCATTAAAGCACATACTAATCGTGCTTGAACATATACAAAACTGTCTTTATTTTTTAATTTGTGATAATAATAAGATTAAGAAACCACAAAGTAAACATCGAAAAAGTTTTCCAATTCAACAAACATATTTCAACCATATTATAGTGACAATACAGATTTGAAATTATGGAACTTAATCGAATAGGTAATGCATTCGAGCAAATATGGAAAACTGTTACATAAAAAAAGTTTACTTTCAAAGTAAACATTGGAGACTTGAAAAATGACATAATATTAATAATTTTATGTCCCTTGCACGATTATTATCATAATATTATTTTGTCCAAATAATATAAGACCAAAATTTAATGTTTTGTCTAACCACCTTTGTAGTAACTATCTACAATACCTATGAAAACAATCCATGGTTCTTAGAAACAACTTTAAAGAAAAATGAAGAAAATTGTGAAAAGTTTACCTCGAAAACTAATTCGACATCGATATACCAACTTATTGGTGAGTTTTTTATACAGTATTGCATACGATAATTGCTTAAATTAAATGTAGCTGAAGAACCGTCAAAAATTAGAATCCTTAACAGTTCCACCAATGAACATTTATTATTAGAATCTTCAACGGTTAACAATCGTATTCTGTTTATCGTAATTATTCAATATTTTTAGGAGTTGTGTCTGACAAATTTAAGCAAAGATATTTTGTACCAGTATATAGGAAAAAAACTACTTGTAGCTTTCAAGTTACACAATTTTTACGTCTAAAACTGAAGAATTATTATTGAAGATGTGAAAAGAACAGGTCAATTCCGTCAGAGTTTTGCATAGTTACATTAAATTAATTTTTATTTAAATCAATATTCTTTCAAAGATGGACAGTTTTACCGATGGGTTAGTTTATATTAAGACGTGATAATTAAACACAGTTTTTTCCACCATCCTTCAACTTTCCTAAGACAAAAGAACTAATCAATATTTTATAGAATTCCTGAGCTAAAATATTGTTGTTTGTATGTTATTATACCTGATTTTCCGCACAATTTCCTGTGATTGTGTCAACGAAAAAGATAATTCAGTAAATGAAAATGTATCAGAGTGTAATATCTGACTTAAAATCAGTCAGCCCTAGTATTTTATATTTATAATAAAAATGGATAATGGAATTCTAGGAAATGTATGATCGTCATAAAATTGTCCTTAAAATTATTTGAAACAATAAATAATTTTTTCATTTGAATATCATTTATGGTTATTAGTAGGTTAACATCGTTCGAGAAGATAAGGGAAAAGAGGCAAGCGAGTGAAAGTACAAACGAAAATATGACAACTATTGATTATGGTTAGTCCAAAAATGTTAGAAACAATGGCAAATGGGCTATGATTTGATGTAAATAATTAGTTTAAAATAAATAATGTTGACTTCTATTTCTGTAGATTATTATCCAACAATTGGACCGGCGGAAGTACTCGAGAGAACAGAGCCCCGTTAATCATTTTTTTGGGGTGAATTATCAGAAGTAAAATCAGTTGAATTATCAGCCCTTTAAGCTTCAAGAATCAGTTGTCGCCACAACTAATGTAGTCGAAAGGACTAACAAGATGTGCTAAAAATCTGTCAGAAGAGTGCGTGAGCGAGGGTGAAGTTTTTCCTAAATGCTATCTGTACTTATCTGTCACAGATCATGTGTCTCATCGGTCTTGCATAACACTTGGAAATTTCCTAAAATATTAGAAAAGTTCTCATTTATTTCACGTCATTTTTCTAGTTGTGGCACATTTTGTCGGTACGGAAGGACCAGATACATTAGTTAGTACTAGGTTAGTCGATTTAATAGTCTAGTATGCGATGCGGTAACTACGTTTAGTTGGTTTTACAGTCGATTCCTTTATTTTTGATATGTAACAATTTACTTTTTTTATTTTAATTTCACATATGATTGAAAGTATATATTATGACTGATACTATATTAAGTAGATCTTTCGCGTTCTAAACTTTTCATTTCTCGTTGCTAGGATAATTGAAAAAGGAAAAAAAAAATCTGGTGGCAGTAAAGCATCAGAGACAAGGAGGAGTCCTTCGGGGTTAGCACTATCGTTTAATTATCAAAGTTTAGTAGACAAGTGTAGAGCTATATAGGAACAAGATGTTTATTGGTAGTTTTGTCAAAAAATAGTAATCAGTTGCTGAACCTTTCCTTACGAGCATTAACATCAAATGAACTAACATGTATATTTGAAGAATAATCAGTATCGATATTTATGATTTCCGCTTATACTTTCGATACTAGACGAAACTTGACAAGGACTACAAAAACGACCACAACAACCACAACTACAACAACTACAACAACTACAACAACTACAACAACTACCACTACAACTACAACTCCATTTTTGCCCCCATGGAAGGTCCTTTTTACCAAAAATTTTCAAGATCCTCCCAGTTCCCTAAGCTTTCAAACATGTTTAGTAAATTTTGTTTAATTGACAATAGAGAAAAAGAAGAAGAAGAAGAAGAAAAAAAAGAATAGAATAACTACCACTCCATTCCCAAGTTCCCAATATTGTTTGTAAATAAAATTAATCTAAAAAATCAGCAACGACCACAACATTCGGACCAGTGGATGTAAATAAATTAGATCCGAGAGTGTTCAAAGCCGTCAAGAAAGAATTGTATAGACGACGAAAAATATTTAAGATGAAACTGAAACCTTATCAGAAATTGACTCGAGAACAAATGAGGATAAAAATTTTCCGATCTGTCCGAAGACAAATGAAACAGCTGAAATCGAAAACGGATTATGAACTGAAAAGATCACTGAAGAATTTAGTAAATTATACATTAGAGAGAATGATTAAAATTGAAAAAAATAAACAGAAAGAATCGCGTCATAATATCATCAAATTTCCAATCGAAGCTATCCGACCGCTTAGTGATCCTTGTGACAGAGAATGTCCAAAGAATCAAGTACATCCAACACCAGTTTCACAAGGACAACCGATTTATATTCACAATCAATTTGGTTGGCCGATACTACCTCCGTACATGTACGGTCCTCATCATTCATGGAAACCGACCACTACTAGTCGTCCAAAACCTCGTCGATGGACACAAACCGTTCCAACAACAACAACCACTTACAAATATCGTAACTATGGAACATTTGTTCATTTAATTTATCCAAATCGAACATATGAGAAATATCCATATAATCTAATCATTACAAGAAAACCACAACCACGTCATATCATCCAACGTAAATTAATGATATCCAATAGAGAAATCATACCGATTCAAGGCTTCTTAAAAGACACACCTTACATTGCCACCTATCTGAATACTTCACGTCCACTCATTCCATATATTCCCTTTCTACGCTACGTCCCTGGGAAAGGTATCCGAATTAAAGACGAACACAATTCCGTTGTTCCGATAAAACCGATTTTGTCGGCAAGGGTCATCTATCCACATCTACCAATAAAACTAATAAGAATAGGTAAAATGTTAATTCCCAGTCAATCAATTTTGGAGAACAATAAAATTAAATTGATAAAAGAAGGTACATCGATCATACCATATCGCAGGATTTTCCGCAATAGTCGCGTTTATCAACATTTACCAATTAAATACATAAAATTAAGAAAGAGATATATACCATTCCAACAAGTAATTCCCGGTTACTCTTATATCTCAAATTTTATGGATATCGATATCGTCCGTCGGTTCGATGGTTTAAGACCACTCCATACAAAACCACCTCCAACAGAAAGGTATTTAATTTACAAACATGGCATTCGAGAAGAACATTTCAGAGAAGTTACTCCGAAACCGTTATTTCAATTTCAATATTTTTTCTTTAAAATTTCTCCCGTTTTTAACAGATTCGATCGTATTACCGGTTTACGACCATGGATCTTCTTCGTCCTAAATTTTACTACAACCACCACCACAACCACTACCACCACAACAACAACTACTACTACCACTACTACTACGACTACTACAACAACCACAACAACAACTACCACTACGACTACGACGACCACCAGCGTGACTACATCTCCAAATACATTGACAACGTCAACTAAAGAATATTTTTTTGATTTTGGAACATTCGAACCGAATTTTTATAATTTAACCACTACCACAACTACACCACAAGCTCAAATAGATTTCACTCGAATTCGGTTTGAACAGCATAATGCGGTCGATCGTAAACCGATTTCTGTCGTTAACTATCAAGAAGGAAAATTTCAAAAATTCATAAGCAAATGTTTCCAATTTCTCTTCACTTCATTATGTGTTTTCTATATCACAATCAAAAACAGATTTTCTCTTTGGGAAAAGATTGTTCCCACTCTCCAAGTTCAATTTAACATGTTAAGCCGTTTATTCTGTATATATTTTCTTTTCAGTCACATCTTCTTAATAACTTCTCTATGCGTAATACTTGTTTTATTAATTCTTCTAATATCTTGGTATACTTATGAGAAGATTATCACACCATTGGAACACAAAGAATCAATTTCAAGTTACGACCGATATGATATTGAAAGTTCAACTGCTCCAACTCTTCTATTTAACGAATAAATTTTAACACAATCAGCATTACAAGTATGAGTTAGTAAAAGTAAATGAATATTATACAGATTGTAAAGTTTTAAAAGTTTCTATGAACGTTTTTGAAGCATTCTTTTATCATTAATTATTAGGTCCTTAAAAGGAAAGAAAAATAATCCATTGATTGGGATATAAAAAAATTTCAATTTCGATTGTTAGAACGATCCTAATATGGTCGGTACCTCCAAAATTTTTCGGTTTTAACATATTAGAAAATTGAGTTCTATAAATTTTCGAATTTAATAATGTAGCTTACTCATTAAAATAAGTATTTTCTTATAATGTTCATGGTTAATGGTGAGTATCGTGTAATTGAACATTACAGAAAATTTATTTCAAAATTGATTGATCATAAACATCGAAGAGATTGTAATTCGATAAAACAATATAGATATTTCCATTCGATTAATGCAAAAAATAAATTAAAGATTTCTGATGAATATAAAAAGTTTCTGAATGAGAAGGAGAATGATAATTATTCATATCTCGCCAAATTCAAAAGACATCCGGGGAAATTTTGCTTAAAGAATGTCCGTATGCCAATTGAATTGGCACGTCAAATCGATGAGATTATCGGTTATGAAATCACTCATCCTGACATGTACGAACATGCATACCGTTTGAAACGGAAATTAATGGATCGTTCCTTGCCCATTAACCAGAAAGAATTACAAGAGAAAACTCGAAGAATTTTCAATGAAGTTAATGAGAAAACTGAAAGAATTATTCGAGAAGAATCGAATGATGTTAACGAGGAAGTGATTGAGAAAAAGGTGAAATCGATAATGTTCAATAAATTGAAGAACGAAGTTTTTCATTGGAAATTGATGAATTATAACGAGGAGAATATTCCCATTTATTATTTGATTTCTCTCTTCTATCCAAATTATTGTATCAATTATCAAATAATGAATGAACTTTTGTTGAGGAAATTTATGAGAAAGAATTCACTTCTCAATATTTTGGATTATGGTTCTGGTCTCTGTTCTACTTACTGGTCACTCCAAACTTTGTTAGGTGATAATTCTTCATCTTATTATCTCATCGATATCTCAAAATCAATGAACAAATTAGCTAATCGTATCATGACGATGGATGGGCAAGGAATTATTTCGAAGAAACAAAATTGTTTTTTCCGTCAATTCATTCCGAAACGAAAAAATTCATTCGATCTCGTCACTTCCACTTTCACTCTATCTGAATTATCGAGTGAAAGACAACGAATCGAATCCATCAATTTCTTGATTAAGTCCATGAATCCCAATGATGGTATTTGTGTGGTTGTGGAAAACGGTTCATCAGCCGGTTTCAAAATCGTTCAACAATTTCGATCAATTGCTCTAAATCAATTTGGATTGAAGAAATTCATTCATAGTTTACTCAATTGGGAAAAGAACGAACGTTCATCACAACACCATGAACTCACAATCCCAAAACATTATATAACAACTATCGGTCCGTGTCCACATGACCAAGAATGTCCGATAGCGGACGGAGAATTGAAATGTTCATTTTCGGTCCGATACACCCCACCCAAAATACCCAAATGGCCAGCTAATATAGCGAAACACTTATATTGTTATTCGGCGATGCAAATAAAACACATTGATGAGTCCTTACTCGTTGAATGTAAGGAAGAACTGAAAAAATTTACCGATATCGAATTAGATGATTTTGATAGAGTTTTTTCGATATTGAAAAAAAAATTTTTTCCGCAAAAAAAATATCAAAGATTCGTCCTCAAATGCCCAACGACCAAATCCAATATCGGAAATGCATGGATTTGTAATGAAGAAGGTAAATTATTACATATTACAGCCGGTCAGAAAGGAAGCAATTCCATTTTCAATACCATTAAACGAAGTCAGATCGGAGATTGTTTGTTTTCAGAAACCTTATAAAAATTTCCCAAGTTCATTTTCCTGTAAAATAATTTGATAGAAATATTTTATTAATTCTTTTCATCGTCGAAAACGATTTAACTATCATCGTTGTATATTCAGTTTGGTTAAGAATTTTCATTTGGAAATAATAAAATTTAGTAAGAAAATTAATAAGGAAAACTATCGAAAGGTGATTGAATTTCAGATTAATTTCAGATGTTAAAATTGTTAGAAGTGAAAAAAGAACTGGAAAGAAATGAAAATTTTTGTCTATAGGCAAATTTAATGATAATGTTTCCTCAAATGAACTTATTTCAAAAGAAGAGTTTCATAACATCATCGATTTAAATGAGAATTTTTTAAACTTACCATAACTGAGATTGCGTAACGCCTACGTAATGTATGACGGTGTGATAATGATATAGTAGGGAATGAGGAAATGAAACCTATTCGAGTATGAACGGTCAATTTTTTCTCACACAAAATTTTACTTCCTTTCTTATCTTTAACTTGACTGACAAGTGACTGACGTGAATAGATAACAAGTCGAACAAACAAATTTTATAGGAAGGAAAACTTTTTTTAATGATGATCATTTCCTTCATATCCTTCTTATTCATCATCCAAATTAATTGCATTGCTCGTCCCAATTTTTGGATTAAACCACCATTTCTCGCATCAGAAGAATCATCTCAATTTAAATCTCGAGATTCATCCATTTCTCATAATGAGACACATTGGCGCCATATTAAACGAGATCAGATGGAGAAGAATTTATGTCCAAAAAAATGTAAATGTCAATACATTCCTACTGAGGAATGGCGTTCAATCGATTGTGGCGCTAAGAGTTTTATGTCGGCGAAACGTAAGAAGAAACATCTGGCCGTCTATCGGAAACGATTAAGTTATTGGCGTCGATTGAGAAGAAAGAAGAAAATTGCCAAACCGAAATTCCGAAAAATGTTGAATATTCCAGATCTCTCCAAATTGAAGAAGAAATGTCGAAAGGATAAAAAATTCGTTATTCATGAACTAATATTGGACACATTGAGCTTACCCAGATTGGATCCGTATGTTTTCAAGAATTTACGAATACTCGAATTAAGTTTAGCGGAAAACCGTTTCCATGATAATCGGATAAATTCCTTAGCTTTTTCGGGTACTATTCGTAACTCTTTACAAGTCATCGATTTGAGTATGAACAAACAACTCACAAGAATTCCACAACAATTGTATATGTTGAATAATCTTCAACATATTTGGTGGGACGACAATCAGGCGATCGAATGTAATTGCAAAGTGTTTGCATGGACATTCTCATGGAAAGCGAAATCCATCGTCTCAATCACCAATTACGATAGTGAAAATATTAAATGTGACAATTTGAATATGAGTTTAAGTTCGTACATTTCCAATGTCGTTCCGAACGAATGTGGTGGAAACATGAAAAGTGATTGAGATTTATGTGGAAGAATTTTTATTTCATTAACTTTTCACATTCTATAAAACATCAAGCAGTAATTCTTTTATTCCACTTATTCCATTTCCATCCATTTCTTGTAATATAAAATCTATTCGACAAAAGCGTCACATCGTTCACTAAATCTAATAATTCTTAACTTAAAACTAATGCGACTATCGGTAAATTTGGTAGTCTGATTAGTAAATTCTCATCTGTGAAAAAATTAGAAAATTAAATTTAAAAATTAAATTTAACATTCCGATTCAATAATATGATCCGTTACTAAATTGAGTTTTTCACTTCATCATCAGTTAAATAAAGAGCTAACTGAAAAATGGAGAATCCTCCGACAGAATAATTCTCTTTGCAATAAATGGGACAAATTCTTTACTTAAAGTTTCTTTCAAGAACAATTTCTTTGATTCGACCAATTTCGCCAAGTCTCTTACTTCGGCAACTATTTTCTTTAACTGAATGATATATATATATAAATTGAATTTTTAAGGGAAATTAAAATTAAGAAGAAACTAAATCAGATGGAGTTCTTTCAATTTTTTCAATCATTTCCTTTCCTATCGGAAGTAATCCAAACCGTTTATACGGAGACGAGAATGTGGCGAATAACTGAGAAAAAATTTATTTTAAATTAGAAGAGTATAAATTAACTGTACTATTAGAAAATCGGGAATGAATATTATTATAATTCGTAGCATAAATACCGTATTGTAAAGCGGTTGCAGGAAAACTTTTCGACTCCGTTCCAGAATTTCTTCGAATATTTTCCGCTAACAAATCCCAATGAACATATTGAATAGGAATATACGCTTCAATAGCTACCGAAGATTAAGTTGAGAAGAATGATGGAAGGAAATGATTGAGAACTGGATTCAGGTCGAAATTGATCACCAGATTTAGAAAAGGCGACATATTTCGAAATGACGATTATGAAGAAGAAAAAATTGTGTTTCATTATTGTAGGGATTGGTTAAAGTTTTTCTCTTAACTCTCATTGTAAATATCTTATAGAGTTTTTGCGCTCATAAAACTAATGAAATGAAAGAATTTAAGTTATCATGATAATATTTTAGAATTTATTTAATTATCAATTTCGTTCAATAATATTGAGAAGATTGTGAAAATAATAACAGAGAAACTAAGTTGACATCTATTGGAGCCACCATTGCTTGGATAATTGTCCTGATGAAATACCGGATCGACCTGAGGTTCAATTAAATTTGGTCTTGGTTTAATTTTATCTGGTTTAACTGGAGAGGATTTTACGGGTTTCAATTCTTTTTTTGGTTCTGGAAGTTTCATTGTTTTTGGTTCTGGAATCTTCTCAGGTTTTGGTTCTGGAATTTTCTCAGGTTTTGGTTCTGGAATTTTTTCAGATTTTGGTTCTGGAATATTCTCAGGTTTTGATTCTGGATTCTTCTCTGGTTTTGGCTCTTCCTTCGGTGCAGATACCTTAACCGGTTTCTCTTCAATGGATTCAGGAAGTACTTCCGGCGTTTCATCACTCTTTTTGGGTGCAGGTTTCGATAAGCTTTCAGGTTCAGATGGTTTTTCAGGGACCTCGGCTTTTGATTCTTCTTCTTTGGGTGCAGATTCCTTGCTTTCTGTACCCTCAGAAGATTCTTTATCATCAGCTAGTGTTTTAACCGCAGAACTATCGTCGCCACTCTGGAATTTTGTTTTCTTGACGACCTTTTTTATCATATTCGGTTTCTTTATCAGTTTCTTCTCAATTTTTTCCTTTAATACTGGTGAACCATTCGTCATGTCTTCCCCTATATCAAAATCCGTCTCGTCATCTTCAATTTCGACTGGTGCTTTGCCATTTTCGGTCTCACCATTTTTCGCTACAACCTTCGCCTTGCTAATCTTCGAAACTTCATCCTTCTTTACTGGACTTGTTTCGGTTCTTATTAAAATCATCAAACTTATTGAAAGTATAATGAAACGATAATGAAACATAATGTTAAATGAATTGAAAAATTGAAATGAAAAAATTTTCTGACTAATTTGACTGAATGGAAGAACATCCTTTCCTTTTATAGATGATTTTGCTAGATTGTTTAATTTATAATTATTATAAAATAATTCTATTGATGATTTGTACGAAATTGATTGGATGCTTTACAATTTTTTACGGAAGTTCGTATATTTTTTTTTTTTTATTCATAGCATATCCCCGCGGAGTAAATTATTATTATTATTATTATTTATTTGGTAATCGGACATTTTTGCACCCCTTTTTTTGAAAGATTGCGAGGTAGGACTTTTTTGCTTACTCAGGACTTACTCGATCTACCTGTGCTGAACTTTTCCTCTTCGAGTCAATCTGACATCCAAGGAAACACACCTCCTTGCACAACAATTTCTTCAAATCACAACGAATTGGAAATGTAGAAATATTCGAGATAATCGATGACTTACTCTGATTACATTTGATTCCAACA